>JANCMA020205086.1:0-13247 GCA_024336925.2 Zoanthus solanderi | reverse complement strand
ATATTTAATGTTTATATCTGTATGATCGTAGAAGATTTTATAAATATAAATTCTATTTAAAAGATGATTAAAGTTTGAACATGTTATAACTATTTTAAATATATCTTGATATATATGAAAAATGTTGTGGATTTTAAGTATTTATACATTGTTCGAAATGGAAACATCTAATATACCACCTGAGATGCAAGGCTTACATGTTTTCTACTTTTGACTTAATATTACTTTTAGTTGAAGCACAAAAGGACTCAGAATATAGGTGGTTCTCCGCTGCTTTAATACGATAAAACAACACGCTACTCAATGACACTAAGAGGTTACAATCCGGAGATACTTTGCAGTTATCCGGTAACCTACTTCATAATTTATGCTATTTCCCCGTCCGCTCAAATGGCTACATATAATAAATTGAACGTATTCAACAACTGAAATTAAATCTATGACACATAAACAAATTACAATAAGTCCATGACATAATCCTTGAAATGCTGTAGTTGCTTTATTGCTCGACCAGATCTTGTGACAGTGAGTAGATCTTAATACGATAAATCTACCTCCTCCGGGTTCTCATTTACTTGCTTGCTCTCTTGCTCTCCTGGCTACCTTCTTCTTCCTCTAGTCCATTCTGGCTCTCTTCTTTTTTCTCCTAAGCCTGGGCTTCATCTGCTTATGGTTGTTTGGCTGCTTCTTGATAGAGCACTTCTTGATGCGGTCTCCAAGTCCAATCCCAATAACATTTGGGATCACAAAATTGCTTTGTTACACTGCGAAGAATCTTGAAACCAGAACAGGCACTCTGACAATATTACCGCTCCAAGTACTACAATTCTCGTGCAATATATGGCCACTGGTTGGTTTCACCTTGACCGAGCAATGAGAGGCTGGTAACTACCATATTATTTTCTTGTCCGTGACGTCAAAAGCAGAATTTAGTAGTGAAAGTCCAGACCAGTTTCTATATATCAGTTTAATTTACGTATGTACAACACACCATGATACCATGTTTTACAAGAAAGTGGAACAGGTATCCAAAACCAGGACCGGTCTCTAATTCTGCTTTTGATGTCACCACCAGAAAATAATAAGGTAGTTACCAGCTTCCCATCGCTCGGTCAAGGTAAAACCGGAAGTGATTTTTCAAAACTTTAAACGCAAATCACACCAAGAAAAACATCATAATCGAATTGTTTTTTTTGCTATCACCATTTAATATATACAAACAAAAACCACACCACTGATATATACACTGAAAGTCATCACGCGCTTTCGTGTAAAACCTTCACGTTTTCCATACAGTTTTTTTAGGTTTTGGAAAAGCATACATATCTCAGGAAAATAAATTGCATTGCGTTATGCGCGGACAGAATGGGCGTGCTAAATTTAAGTATCTCCCCAAAGTCAGTTCTTCATAAGACTAACCACAACAAAATTGAATATCACGTTTGATGCAATTTAAAGCTTTTCTTTCATTGGATAATTTCATTTTTGGTTTTTATTCCCAACTGAGATGACGGAAATGATTTAATTATTTTCAACAGGTCTTGGTTAAAATGTTTTTATGGCTCCTTACACTACTTGCGACTGATCAGACCAAAACTTTCAACCAAGAGTTGTTTTTAAAAATTGGACGTTCTATCTTTTCACCGACGCATTTCAATAATTTTTTAAATACTTTTGATACGTTAGCGTATCACAGCGTAATGCATGACTATCGGAGGTATTAATAGTTTATAATACTCCTACCAATTAATTTCGAAACTTGTACCAATGAAACTGTATTACATTATGAGTTATCTATTCATTTCTGAGAGCTTACGACAATAATGAGATTTCTGTTAAACTAACAGGGTCAAGAGGGTTGGAGAACAGACTTGTTGTGCCAGAAACATTTAAAGCGCGGACACAAAACATGGCTATTGCCACGAAGTTTCAGCGGGAGGTTTTGCGGCTGAAACAACATTGCGCCCACATGGACATTTCAGTTGAAACTGAAAAAAATTCCAACGTTGTCATAAAATTTTCAGGCAATGAAACTAGCTATCGTAATCCTTTGAAGAAATACGGTAATAGTCAATACTCGTATTCCTCTTGTGCATTTTACTATATTTTTTGTGGGTGGGGGCTGGCGCTTATTTGGGGGTTGGGGGCTGGCGCTTATTTGGGGGGTGGAAGCTGGCGCTTATTTGAGACTGGACGCTTTTTAATTTTTGAACTTTTAGGGTGGGTGCTTATTCGAGGTGGGCGCTTATTTGAGGTTGGGTGCTTAAAAAGTATTTTTTGGAGGTGGGTGCTTGTTCGAGGTTAGGCACTTAACATAGAAATGGCGGTTTTTGTTTTTATAGATATTCATCTTTTGTTTGAGTTGATACCAATTCTTAAGCTTTGTAGCCATCACTCCGCATTTTATGTTGATATCTGTGGTTCAAAAAGATATAGTTTTCGGTCTTTGAGGTTTAGTACAAACAAGATTATCAGCTGCTTAGAGACTTTTTGTATACTTCATTGATTTATTTCCCAAGTTTAATTTAGTTCCTTACATTTTAATCTAATTTCATCAGCTCTGAAATTAACATATTCTATCATTTACTAAAGTTATGACTTATCAACAAAATAGTAAAAATGTCCACCATTTAACAGAGCAAATGAATTAAATCTCAACACAGTAATTTTGCTATCTAACAATGTGTCGAAGAATTCACAGAGCTGGAATTGTACTGATCTAGATTTCTAAGACAATATTCCTTAAGTTGCTCTTAAAATAGTGAAGCTTAATTCGTTTTTAAAATTCACTTTTCTTCTTAAAACCTAATTACAACATAGTTATTCACCTATAAGCCGAAGAATTTTTTTTCTCAGAGCATACAATTTTTCGGCCACTTTTTCACAAAACTGTGGGGGAGGGGGTCGCTTATAATCGAGATTTTTCAATTTTTTTTTGTCCAGAAACATATTTGAAGCACACTTTGATCATTTTCTTTTATTTATTTGGTGGTTCTGAAGAGAACCGTTTGGTCTGCAGTAGTTTCCTGCGAAGTAGCGGGTTTAATTGTCTCTGGATTGCTATCTATCTCAAATTCATTCTCTAGGTCTTTGTCTTCAAAATTATTTCCTCATAGGTGCGCTATATCCTTTTGTTTTATTTATGTGCTGAATCAAAGTTTGGGTGCTCGGCTTATAGCCGAAACTTATTTTGATTTTTTTCGTTGACTGCTAAACCTAATCTACCTTGTCCATAATGGGGGTCTCGGCTTATAGCTGAGATCGGCTTATAGGTGAATAACTAACTAGCTACGGTATATTTCTTAAACAAGTTTATCAAATTTAAAAACTAATGTCTAAGGGCGATGCAGATCTTTGTAACTAACCTTTTCTTATAATAATATCAGTTTGATGGGTTAATAAAGTTTTGGGGCTTAGCTTGACTTTGTTTCCTCCAATGGCAAATCCACCACGATTTGTACTTTGTCACGTGGGAAGACTCCAATTTTACCATCTAAGGTTCCCTCCAACAGTTTATCATCAATTTTCTTTGTTAAGATAATAACTTGATCAGCAGTGAATGAAAGCTCGCCTTCTTTATCTCCTTTAAAATCAGTTTTGGCTTTGCAACATGGTTTGGACACACAAGGGGCATCTTCGGCTCTCGGGCTTGCCTCGGTTGTATCGTTCACTGCAAGAGGATTAGTAGCTTTCCCGGTCATCATCGGGAAGGCAGAGCCTTCGGCGCCTTTCGGCTTGTCATCGGCCTGCTTGTGAGTAGCAGTCGCTCCAGAGACACGCTTGTTTAGAAGATGAACGAGCCGTTCCAAGGTATCGGCAGATTTCTTATGAAACTCTAACATGTAACACACTAAAACGCTCAACTGATGAATGTGTTCAACTTCATTTCCCAACAGCTGTTTCATCATCTCGTCGCAAATCGATTTAGATTCTTCAAACTTATACTGCGCTATTTTCACCTCTTCTACGGATATCTTATTTCCTTTTCGCTTTTTACAGTCGTAGTCCAACCTCCTTCCTTGAAGTTTTTTTCGATGTTGCGCTAGCTCTTTCAAATCTCCGCTTTCGAGTGAATTTAGAGGCATCAGGAAATTTTCGTGGAGATTTTTATCCATGTTGTCACGTACATCAGCGATCTCGATCAAGGAGCTGCCGACATCCAAAAGCGCTGAGGCATATTCGGATTCGTTCGGTCCTAACTCATGACCTGCACGAAGCATGACATCGCCTAAAGCACCTTCTGTTTGAGGGTACGATTGACCAGGGGCTGACATATGCATGTAGATCTTGGCCCTAATGGCTGGGTTGGGATGAAGATAGTCCTTCGTTTTGCCGATCAACTGAGTAAAAAGTGTTGTCAATACATCTGTTTTCTTCTCCATTTCAAGAAAACTTTCGTCGAGCTTCGTTCCTTCTGCAGCTCCCATTTTTTCGCTCACATACTGATTTGCTTTGTTAAATTGTTTCTTAAATCCAGCCAGAGACATTTTGTGAAGCTCTTGTGTCCCTGAAAAATGATTTCAACTAAAATTACTGCTTTCTTTTAGGGCGTTGCGTTGGTCTCTGCAATGACTACCGATTACTTCAGAACCCAAAACAGCTCTACAGAAGCAGATGGAAAGCGAGATCTCTCTGTGGCCACAAAAGGAACATTAATTATTCATTCCATTGATTCATGTTGATAATTTCAAGCAATTTCTTTTTGTAAAACCTTTCTGAGAACCAATGAAATTCTGGCAGTGATTTTTAAAGCAGGTGATGATAGGATTTGCCAACCGGCTGAGTCAAAGAAACTCAATTAGTATTTTTCTATTCCAAAGTTTTGAAATTGAACAATTAAATTTATTATTGTTATTGAAAAGCGTGAACAAAGTTTTTGCTATAAATGCCATCTTCATCAATGTGCCGATTTGAAAAATCTTAACTAAAATATAGCGAGTGTAAACAAGAAAAAAAAATGGCTTAGAACTAAATTAAAAATTAAGCATAAAACTAATGAAATGATAAATTCAAATGTAAAATGTCGTTGGGCAGTTAATTCATTCCATCATATGTTTTAATAAACCAAAATTGGGTTATAATTTTGATGAAGAAGAAAGGATAAGTTATTGAATTTTCCAATGTGCCAATTTTTTTAATTTTAGCCAAAGCGTTTTATGTTTATTTTTTAAATTTATGATAAATACAGTAATAATTACACAAAGAAGGCTAAAACTTTGTTCACTTTGATAATAACTTCTTGTTATAACTTTCAATATTAACTTGTAAAAATTATGTTTTATTGCAAAAGTCTTGTTTTTATTATAAGTAGAAATAGAACCAAACCATGATTGCCATGACTTGAAGAGAGTGATGACATGATAAAAGGCTTTGGGGTTTTTACTGCATTGTTACTTGAAAATGAATGTCGTTCATATATTTTCATTTGGTAAGTACATTTTTCTGGCCACAAAACAATTGTGCAGGTAAATTTTATGAAACTAATTACTTCTACTTCTGGTTCTGGGCTGATATGGGACAAAACTTGCATATATTCATACTTAAACGGAAACATATTAATAAAAGTTTTATGGTAAGATTTGCAATGAGGTAAAACAAAAGTATATTGTCAAAAACACAGAAAACACGTCATTTTTGTGTTTTCATTCAATAAACCACTAATATTTTCTTTTTCATTCAAGAATTAATCGTTTTATAATTTAAACCGTTTATTATGACGAATCATATTTAGATACTCGCAACTGCACGCAGTTCAATGCATCATGGACTTTAGACTTGAATATATTTAGTTTTTTTGTAAGAACGATCAAGTAATGGGGCTAAGACGAAGCAAGTTAGCTGTAACTTTGGCCATATAAATTGGCTCAAAAGCTTTTTTTAAACATCTAGAAAAACATCCTCTGATCATGTATAGAACTTATATATAAACATATGTAATGGTTATTGAAAAAGGAGAATAATTAAATGACTATTCAACACACTCTTGCTTGAGAATTTCATATACATGCATTAAAATAAAATATTGAGTTGTTAAAAACATGCAAGCCGGATATTGTGAGTAAATATCGATGGCAGGGATTTATGAGTTATAGAATAATGTGGATAGTTCGTGGGTTTTGATTGGTCAACAGTGTGTTTTCATAGCGCTTAGAAGCACGAAAATGACGTGAGCAATGTGGTTTGACTGTCTCCGAGTTGTGAGAATTTACAGTAAGCGCTTCGTAAATCGTCTTTCTTTTTGTTAACACTGAAAATAACAATTTTATAAAAGAAACAAAACATGTTGTCCGTGCCTTCATAGCCTGGTGAAAACCTCGGCAATGTTTGTGAGAACTCTCGAGCAGGTGAAAACCCTCCTCTCAAATTCTCCCAAACGTTGGCCTCGGTTTTCACCAAGCTGTGAAGACACGGAAAACATGTTTTATTTCTTAAGTGAAGCCATTGTACTAATTTTGATAAAAAAAAATTCAGACCACCGCATATTAAACATTTCATTAAAGTTGTACATAAGCTGACTTGAATGGCATCCAAGATCTTCAAAGTCAAGAACGTACCGATGAATACCATTCAAAATGTTGCATCACGTAGAATCTTAAGAGAACTAACAGCTACGAAATTTATAAAAATGACAAATAAATGAATGGTTGATGTACTACATTGAAAATAATTTGTCAGTGAGCCAATATGAATAGGAGCTCGGACTAAGCTGAACTGCACCCGCAGACAGCTGTTTTGTCCTTTTTGGGACTCGTTAGTACGATGTAGAGGGCAGTGCATAAACGGCAATCTAAAAGCTAACTGTTTTTCAAGGTCAAAGCCTTAACCCGATACCGACTCGAAAATAACATCCGTTCATTTCTTCAAAATAAACCGGTTTTTCGGGATGTTTCCGTGTGTGGATTTTCGTGGACTTTAAATATGTTATCAACTGATAATTTTGCAGTCTAAATTGTTGAGATTTCTTTTGTGTGAATTTGTTCCAGGTTAGGCATGTTTTGGTGTAAAGTTGCGAGTCTGGAAGTCTGAGCGACCATTAGGTGTGTATACTGATGCACTGAAACCGTTCGTGTGATTTATTTCTCATTACGATAACCAAAAGGTAAGCCTCCACCAATGAGAGCACCGGAAACTCTATAATCACCTGAGTAATTTTACTAATGACCGCTATCTGATTTAGGGACGGACAATTGGTTTTTTGACGGGGGATGGGGGGTTGAAAAATTTGATAAAAATTGTTTACAGAAGCTATAAACAATAGAATAAAAGGTTTGCAAAAGCTATCACGAGAAATACCGTATATAAACTCAGCAAAACTGATCTCCTTGGAAGTTGGAATTAATTAATATACTTTATACTCAGCTCTATGGAACTTTTACAATTTTAAAAACACAACGTTTATGGTCTTCAGTAAATTCCTTCTTCTACACTTTCTTTTACCATTGTACTCTTTTGCCCACACGTCATCATGCTGTGCTCCTCTGTACGACACACTTCCTGTTCATTTAACTCTACTGAGCCCTCTTCTTGATTGCGAGTTGGTACGCACCTTTTGGTCTTCAGTGCTTTTCTCTGTTCCTTCCGTTCGTTTATTTCTCGCTTCTTCTCACCAGTGATTTTTGTAAATCTCTCTGTGTTCAGTTGATCAACCCTTCTCTGGTTTTCCTTCAACCGTTCTTGCAACTCAGCTCACATCATTATGTATCTGCTTCCTTTACTTATGCCTGCCCTTTTCCATCAAGTTTTATGGATAACCCACGCGGTTTGCAACCTTCATGGTTTCTGACAATTTCTGTTCCAATTCCTTCAGCTTGTAATCGCACTCCATGATTGCTTTCGCATTTTTGTGCCTTGAAAAGTATCTGCTTCAGATTCTTGTAACTGTTTCCACAGCCAAGGAACTGACTTTTCCTTCATGTACTTTTATTCCTTCGACAAGATCTCGGCGCAGGTACAAATACATAACAGAATAGAGAGCCTGCGCTCTCGTACCTATCTTCCCCAGTTCTCCAGAGCTCGAAGATTAAAAGCCGGCTTTCCTTCTCATAACACATTTGCAAGATAAAGCTATTGTTCAGTATGTGTTTCAGTGAATTAGGTTGATCTCAATTTCAATCAACTAGTGACGAAGAAGGAAGAGCAAGAGGCATACCAATGTGCAGATGCAGTCCCGTTGTTGTACAATGAGAAGCCTTTCATGCAGACATCTAAATCTATCTCTGCGAGAGTCCCAACCTCATGTTCCTTTGATGGGTTTTTCTTTGATCATGAGAACATGGCAAAATGTTATGCAGCAAATCGGAAAAAGCCTTCAATAAATGTGCAGGAAATGCATATTTTAAATATCAGGTGAATTTTTTTTGACAAACACTATCGCATTTACGATGGCGGGGTGAAAGGCATTAGGACTTTCAAGAACAACTGTCACTTTCATGATGACGTAAAAAGTGTACGAAACCTAAGCACAAATAGATGTAGTGACATCTATATCCCCACTAAAAGAGTAAAGCCCCCTATCCGGGATTATTAGGACTAGTGATTGTCTCATTACTGTACCATAGAACAACTAAAAAGCCCTTGTGATTACCGATAAGCAACCCTGTTGCACCCGATTGCAGCTAATTGAGCTCATTAAAAGCCGCATCTTGCTTTTGAGGAAACATTTGATGAAGATGGCAGTGTTTTTGATACTCCCGTGGACAGTTTACATCGGGAACCACTGAAAAAAAATAATTTTCCAAACTTCCCTGTCAAAAATGGTCCGACCCATACGGCCAAATGCAGAGTCTCAAGCTACGCGCTTTCGATATCACCGAGTAAGCCCTCGGACTAACAAATCAAGAGATACTTCATGTATAGTAGTTCTTTGATGTTATATACAAAATGGCGGACGAAGAGGTATGAGAGAGGTTGTTGTTATAATGTTGTTGAATTTCTTACTGTTTTTTAAACCGAAATTATTTTCTTCACGACAGGCAAAGAAGGTAAAAAAGAAAGATAAAGTTCTCATTTCAGAACAGAGAATCAAGAAGTACGCTCGAGGCGAGCACGCCAAAGTCAGGGTTAGTCTTGTTCTCGATCGACCACGTGTAAACACCTACACTTATTTTCTATAGTTCATAAAAGCCCAAGTATTAAAATCTTTCGTTCCAAAGTAATTCGAGTACAAGTCCTCGATTTGTAATACTCTGAGCCTTATTCAGTTATTGTCTTAAACATTATTTCTGACAAATACAAATGCAGTTTTGCTTATAATCACGCTTCCACTATGCACTAATGCAGATAACAATCATTGTGTTATATTGGCGTTAACTTAGTTTGAATTATTAACAACTTTTATTTACAAGTGTGTTATACTTGTAAATAAAAGTTGTTAACAATTTGGAGTTTTTAAATTCTTTGTTTGGAGCCCTTAGATACTTTATTGGGGGCTTGAAACCTCAAAATATTAAAAATGTTCATATATAACTGGAGGTTCGACTAAATAGAAAAAAACCCCTAAAATTTAGGAAAGAGGAACTTCGCCTAGTTATTATTTTTGGTAATATTTCTGTACTGGCGCATACTATTGTTTGATCATGTAAACTAACCCTTACCCAGACCCTAACTTCTATAGTAATATACGTGATGAAACTGCACGCATAAATAAGTATGCTCCAGCATGGAAATAATCCCTTATTTTTACTTGGCCTTACATGATGCTGTGTTATCGATTGGGTTAAAGTAATATTGAGAAGAACTGTTGTTTTTATAAGGCTCGTGTGGGTAAAATTTAAATATTGGCACATAGTATAATTGTTTAATTATACGAACTAACCCTTACCCAGACCCTAAACTTCTATACAAAACTGCATGCATAAATAAGTATGTGCCAATATGGAAATAATCCCCTCATTTATTCTCATTTTCATGGTAACTTCAATTTAAAATTGAAAGAGTAAATAACTGCTGGAAAATGCCTGACCAATAATGATATTTGTTCATCAAAAAATTACAAGTGCTGAACCTTTCGTTTTGTGGTTTTAACAGAGGTTTACTTGGTTTTCACAAGTGTTTTTCACATTTGTTTCTAAATGGAGTTGCAAAATTTTGTTTGTCACATATTTTCTCACTTATGTGCAATCAGTTTTAATTTGGCAGCTAACATGTAAAGATTTAACAGTCAATCACCCCTGGAATTTAAATTTCAATAACTATAAGTTATTTGCCAAATTAACTCCAAAAAATGAGTTTGGGTTAATGTATAAACAGTCTGTCACTGTCGCCTGGTTAGCCTAGTTGGTAAGTTGCCAGTCTATTGTGTGGGAGGCTTGGTTTTGATTCATAGCTGGTTCAACATTCAGGGTCTTAAGACAATTTAGGAGAAGGTGCTGCCTTAGCTCTAATATCTGCAAATGGTTAGACTTCACATCTTCTAGGATAAGGATGTTTAACTGTAGGTCCATTCTCCCGAACCTCTATATGGGGACTTAATAGAACTGTCCCATGCACTTGTCGAAAAGAGCAGGGTAGTGATCCAGGTGTAGTGCCCTGTCTTTTTCACTGGGGACATTTACGGTTGTTTCAAATGTATATGTGATCCGCTGTTGAAGAATATATATAAATTATATGATCCTGAATTGTTAAAACTCTGCAGTCATTTATAAAGTGCTTAGAGCTTTAAGAATAAGCGCTATATAAAATTGCTATATTATTATTTTATTATTGTTATATCAAGAAACTAGTTTAACCTGTTTCCCTTCTTGGGTATTGAAATGCAAGCTGAGTAAAGGTTTTGCAATAACAACATCAAATGTTTTGGATAACTAAAAATGGTAAAATAATTTGCCAAAAGCCATAACAAACAAAATCTTTAGTTACAAAAACCGTGCGATGTATAATTGAGTTAGATATTAAAAACAATGTGCATCTGATATGGGATGGGTTCAACTTATTTAAAGCTATTATTAAAGATTTTGAAGATGTCCAAGGAATTTTATGAACTGATGTAAAAAAGACCGGCAGTGTCAGAGAAGTTACTGTACTGCAGTTGACCCCTGATTGTGTTATATCAATCTTTATTAGTAGTTACTCTGTTAATTGCTGAAAATCATCATCATCTTGGTTTAAGGTCCCTAGCTTCCTAATCCTGGGGTTAGACATGATATTAGTTACCTCCACTGTTTTGTATCCTCTGCCATATCTTCTGTGATGTTTACCTTCCTCATGTCTTCTTCCACGCTGGCCTTCTACCTTCCAGCTCCAGCTCCATCGCTCTCCTAAGTGTACTATTCTCATCCCTACATTTTACATAACCAAACCATCTCAGCCTCATTTTCCTTAATCTATGTCAAGCCCATAGTGTGGGAAAGGGGCTGGGGGGAGGGGGGGGGAGGCTGGTCCCCCCAATTTTTTTGAAGGTAGGAAATGTGAAAATACAGTAAATAATCAATGGAAATTAAAATAGTAAAATATGTTATTTCCGTCACATTTGAACATGTATTTTACCATCAAACAGAAACATTGTTACACTTAAGTTGAGAAAGATCTGGGTACAAAAATGCTGCCATAGGGTCCCCCGAGAAATTTTCCCACTGCTACAGGCCTGTATGCTCAAGGTTCTCCACTGCACATATTCTTGTAACTTCTTCATTAGTAATCCTGTCAAAAATTACAAGTGCTGGACTAATTGCTGAAAAAAGGTTTTTTGCACTAACAAAATTATACTGTTTACTCTGATTTTCACAATTTGTGTGCTTATCTCAGAGAATTAAAGACAAGAAACTGAAGGGAAGACTAGCAAAATATGAGTTCAGTCACAAGAAAGCTTCTCTTCAGGCAGCAAGATCAGAGTTTCTTCTCACAGAGGAACCTGGGTGAGTTGTCTGTGCTTTGTGTTTTTTACTGTCATTTTTTTATTTTCATTGAATGCTGGCCTTTGAAGCAAACTGACTTTTCATGGCTACAGTGAAACAGGTGCTCATTGTTACGTTGCTGTGTCACATAAAGGGAGATTACAATATCAGTGTCGGTGCTCTTTGAAAAAGCTCTTCCAATAGATCTGGAAATAGCTCGCTCTTGTAGATGCCTGAGATGGTTTGGGCATGTGCATCGTTCAACTAGGTGGATCAACAGGATCTCTCAGCTTTGAGTGGATGGTAGTGTAAAGAGAAGCAGACCTCACAAAACCTGGGCTCAGAGTGGCAATGACAACATGAAGTTCTGTGGCCTCAAAGCCGAAGATGACATGGATAGAGTAGAGTGGAGGTCAACCATGCGGCTTCTTATCCACATGTAGTGGATATTGACATAAAATGGATAATGAATGAAATGAATGAATGAGGGAGAGGGGGGGTGTTGGCATGGCCTTACAGATCTCTCGGCTTTAAGTGGATGGTTGTATTAAGAGGGGCAGATCTCACAAAACCTGGGCTCAGAGTGTCAATGATGACATTAGGCTCTGTGGCCTCAAAAGCCAAAGATGCACTAGATAGAGTAAAGTAGAGGGTTACTATGCAGTGTCTTATCCACATATATGTAGTAGATATTAATGTAAAATGGATCATAAATGAAATGAATGAATGTGGAGGGGGGGGGTGTTGGTATGGCCTTACAGATCATTACTTTATATTAATTTTAACAGCTTAGAATTATTATGTATTCATTTGATTAAATACCCTTCTGTCATGGTAGCAGTTATTTACAGATTCTCACATTGATCTGATTGTCAGAGTCTTATCCTGAAATGAATATTGTTATTCCTAGATTAAAATGTTTATCCCAGAAAAAAGTGTGATGTGCAAAGATGTATAAATTTATCTCCAAGAGACTTATGCTTTTTGTAGCTACTGCACGTGCGCAAGTAGCTGTATTGCTATCGGGTTGGATGTCCGAATGTCCACATTTTCGGGATCGCTTTGGAATCATGAATGATTTTTGACTTTCATGTCTCACGCGCTCGACATTATGAATTTAAATAAACTTTTCATGTTTTACTTAATGAAATCAGTAACAAACAAATACTTCGATCATACCTCGCACATTGTGAACCATTAAAACAGTAGCTTCACGCACGTGTTGCGTGCCTATTTTTTGCCTTATCTCCTGGTTTCCTGCTTTGGTACTTAAATCTCTTGCTTTTCATGTCCACTAATATTAGCTAAATCCTTTACGAGCCTAGTGGCCCATGGAACCGGTGCTTATCTCTGGTTTCTGTAGTGTTAAGCGGATGAGAGTCTTTGACTCCCCCTGGATGGGACACTAATCCATCG
>JANCMA020204984.1:0-13258 GCA_024336925.2 Zoanthus solanderi | reverse complement strand
TATATATATAGTTATCAATATGGACTCTAAGTTTCGAAAAGTAGAGTTAGAGGCAGTTGTAGCGGAAAAGAATAGTCACGCAGTTTAAAATAATGAGGACGTCGTTTGAACTTCATTTTAACTGAAAGAACACAGTTCTCGTGGAAATTGTATATTGCACAATTGCGATCAACTTACATTTCCTTTTTACTTTATTCAAATAGTTTCTGTAAGAATTCAAGTTTGTATTTTAGTTTTTGATCGTACTACATTTTATCTGATTGAGATTACCAATCCAAATACTCTACAGGAGTTCCGAGGAAATACGGACAAAAACACAGTTGTCAGACAAACCCTGCGGGCAGCACCAAGGGGAAGACACATACGACTGTTTCCCAAAGGTTATAACAACTGGCCTACACTGAGAATCGAAGTTTATGGAAGTAAGTTATTTTCATTGTTCATTAAAAGTCAGGATAAAGAAAGTAGTGTTAATTAAATTTGTTCAGTCAAGACATACCAGTAAATTGTGAGATGAAGTGCCAAACTACTATTTTTTACAAAGATATGAGTGTTTTACCGAAAAGCAGACAACTTATATTTTCCATACGAAACTCCCTGCGCTCACTAGTGAAATCTTTTTTCTACTCGAAGATAAACTTCATATCTTCGCGCCACCGTGTACGATAAATATATATATAGATTTATGTCTATGATAAGATACAATTTGATAATGGGAAATATAGTGATACAATGTGTCTTGTGAATTACTATGAAATCTAATTTGTGAAAGTGTATCCGTAATTCCCACTTTTAACATAAATTTTCTTGTGCGAGTCATGCAAGCAATCTGATTGGCTACTATACTTGGGACGTATAATGAATAACAGTCTCTAGAAACAAAAAATGGTGTATTTTTTCTCTAAATAAATAAGTATTCCAATAGTATTTCTTAACAAGTAATATAACATAAATCGCTAACAAAACTTCGAAAAAAAAACGATTTACGCCATTATTAGGAGAACTTTGTAACCTTCCCAATGGTATATAGGTTGAAGGGTGTGTGACGTAAAACACCGCACAAAATGTATCTAACCTTAAAAAGGAAAACACGGTTATAAATGAAAGAAATACTTAGAACCATATGCACGTTTGCTGTTTTAGGCATTGATGTGTGTTCTTCCAACCCTTGTCAAAATGGTGGATCGTGTATCGACGGAATCAACTCATATACTTGTTCCTGTGCAGCAGGTTTTACTGGAAAAACCTGTCAAACAAGTAAGTTACATACCAAACACATACAAAAGGAAAAGTTTCTCAGTTATCCAATCGGAAACCGAATTTATTTTCCTCGCTCCCGTCAGAAGTGATGCAAAGGTAGCCAGACTTATGGTGTCACTATGCGCAACATTTTCAGTTTATTATAATGCACTACCATTTTCTGTTAAAATTGTAGTTAAGAAGGACACACTAAATCGTTATTTACTTAATTTTTCATACTGTAGTCTACACAGTATGTTGTCTCTGAACTCAAATCTTGGCTAGTAAAAACAACTTTACTATTTATTAAGATACTGTAAGCAAACCCCGCGGAAAATATGAAAAAAAAAAGTAATTTTAAATACGAAGCAAGAAGAAAGAAATTTATTGCCTTTTGTCGTATAATGCCTAAATCACCGCTACCAAAAAATATAATAGTTAGTTTAACGGCTAAGATATAGAATTGTTTTCCTAAGAAATCTAGTAAACAAAAAAATTGCCTTGTATGCTTTTAGTTATTTTGTCATGTAGTGAGTGGTCTTATACTTATTAAATTATTTGCGCCTAACTCATCACAAAATATAAATTCCCGAGCGCCTTTGCTTCTATGCCAGCCTGCGGCATGAAAAATGTGTTAAGACAAGTTACTTTTTCAAACTGGATTGACAAAGTAATGAAACAATAATTCAGGTAAATCAGACAGGTGGCACTAAATTGTTAAAAGGAAAATTAACAACCCGAGATTTTGAACAAAAGTAGAAGCAAAACAGCAAAACTAGACCACAACAAAAACAATTGTTGGCTAAACCAACTATCAAGAACTCCTGCTAAAAAAATTGTTCAAAAACACTTTTTATGATGATGCAAGTAAATCAGTTTCTTTCAGAAACAAGTTTACACTGAATACCTCTGAAAGGACTCGTTGCAGCATAATTCGTATCTTCTTCCCTAAATGAAAACAAAGTATTGCTGCAAGCCTGAAATTTTAATATTTTAATAGTTTTATCATAACTATTCTATTGTTTATATATTCAATCAAAAGATGTCGACGACTGTTCGCCCAATCCGTGTCTCAATGGTGGAACATGTGAGGACAGTATCAATGGTCACCGATGTATTTGTGCGTTGGGATTTAGTGGGAACAACTGTCAAACAAGTGAGTAAAAATCAGTTTAAATATAGCTGATTTAATGGTGAAGCATAACAATGTCATTAAATGCAAAGCAAACCAAACAAATTTGACTGCATCATGCGACCGAGGTCTTAAATCCTAGACCTTGCAGATAAACATCTTCAGTGTTACTTACGTTTTATCGAAGAGAGTTTATAAGAACAAAGAAGCTCCGAGTAGCTGAAATAAAGAAAGCTAGTTATAAGACCTAGAGTTGGAAAGACTGTTGCTGTCATAGCAAATAACAGTGTTAATTGCCATCTAAAGTATAACTAAACAACGCACGCGTGGTTGAGGTCTCTCTTCTTCCAAAAATAGACCTTATCACGGCCCGTTTCGATGCAATTTTAGCGTTTAGGAAAAATGGCTAAAATTGGGTGGAAATTCAGTAGTAACCAACGTTAATAAAACTTTGGTTTTAAAAAACTTGTGACTTGGAAACTTTGAAATTAGACAGGCCCTGTAGCCACACTAGAAAGTGTTCAGTTGTGTTTTAAATTTTCACCACAGTTCTCAGTAATTTACTGCAGAATGAAAATGTATAGCCATAGGGAAAAGGAAAAAATGGCGTAGATAAAGAGGATAAATTGAAAATTATATTTTTGTTTGCAGATCTCAACGAGTGCTCTCCAAATCCTTGTCAGAATGATGGAACGTGTACTGATGGTATTGCTAGTTTTACCTGTGCCTGTGCGGCAGGATACACTGGTCGTAATTGTACAATTGGTGAGAGACAGTATAGATCAACGAAGAACTTTCCTTTAAATCCTTTGTTTGCTTCCTGCAGCTTCGTCAGTAAAACTTGCAAGGGCGATAGTTTAAAGTTTTTTAGGTCGAAAACCAAACGGATTGTTTTTAAGGGGCCTGTTATATTAATTAAACAACCAGAGTTGATTATGAACTGCTCTTGCAATGATTTTGCTCAAAATTGGCAAGATTAATATAAACCTATAGTTTGCGGCATCAGTACATTCTCCTGTATGTCTTGAAAAATGCAGTAAACTTTACTTGTTTTAAGATCTTTGGGAATGTTTGCATTTTGATTAAAAAATTCAACAAGTAAGTAATAGATGGGTATGCACGCTTCGAAATGGAACATTTACACAGTGATTCCGTAAATATAATGGGAATAGGCTCTTTGCTGGTGGGGGACATGTGGCCACAGCTACCTTTAATCAATCAGCTATGACAAAATGATAACCAAAAATGAAGAGAGTAGGCTAACATTAGCAAAATTGCAACTGTTGACTTCAAATATGTAAAAATTGACAAGCAACAGAAAACAAGTTATTTTTTAAGGATTTTTGTCTAACTGGTGAACAAGCCTTGGTCACGTGACCTCTAACAGTAAAGTGCCTATTCCGCGGTCCCAGAGTTTGAAGACAAAGTATAGAGTTCATTTACAAGCAAACCTTGCATTTAAACGCAACAAGATATTCATACAATTTACGGGTTAAATCACACAGTCTTTAGTTGTAGATTATAAATACAGGGCCACTAATCAGGCATATAACTATTAGTGTGATTCGCCGATAATGTTGCCGGATATCTGAATAAAATGCTGATAATGTTGGTAATGTTGGTAATGCTGAACTAAGAATCAAAGAATCAAGATTGTGGCTCGCGGGAAATTCAGACTTAAAATAAGAAACAAAAATTGCTTTGACTGAACTCTGCACATAACGAATACAATATTGTTTTCACAACTCGAAAATACAATTCATATCTTCACATCACTGTGTAATATTCTCCATATATTTTATTGTAATTACGTTTCCATGTTTAGCTCATTTTACAATAGGACTGCAAGACCGAAGATAAACAGTTGAAAAATCAAAATAAGATTCCAAGGTTGAAAATGATGTAAATAAACATTGAAATATTCCTTAAGAACGACTTGAAAATTTCTTTTTTTGGAATCATATTTTAATTTTTGAAAAGTTTATCTTCGGTCTTGCATTTCTGTTGTACTTTTTAAGACTGTCAGGGACCATTGTGTTTTTGCTTATGTTAGTGAGTCATTTTTCATTTGTAATCACTTGCCCTATCTAGACATTGATGATTGTGTTCACGATCCATGTGAAAATGGTGGAAGCTGCGTGGATGGAGTCAACAGCTTCACGTGCGTCTGTGCAGCAGGATACACTGGTTACAACTGTACAATAGGTAAAACAAGACACTTTTCTGATAAGCTATGTTTTATATTAAACTTAATTTGATAACATATAAAAAGAACAAAAATGAATTGTAATGAATATTGAACGATAGAACAAAAGAAAAGGGTAACGGGGCACATTTGCATGTGATAGTGTGAAGGGGTTCACATGCGTTTTCATTAAGTGGTATTAATTTGTTTGTGTGGCGGGATACAAGTATGTTTGTGTGATGGGGTTGCACGTGTGTTTCTGTGACAACGCACACATTTGTTTATTTAACGGAGCACACGTGTTGTGTGACGGGGTTGACGTGTATTTGCATAACAGGTTGCACCTGTTGTGAGACGGGGTACGCATGCGTTTGTGTAATGAGGTACAGGTGTTGTGTGAAGGTGTATAGGTATGTACTATGGAACAAGTGACAGTTTGACGTTTAAGCGTGAGATGGGGTATTCGTTACAAAAAAGTTACTTTTTGGGTTTATTTTTATTAGCTGAATTCAGGACAATACTTTCCTTGTGACCAAGACGTTTTTCTTATAATATTAGATATTGATGATTGTTCTCCAAATCCATGCCAAAATAACGGAACATGTTTGGATGGAGTAAACAACTACACATGTTCTTGCCAAGATGGATTTAATGGCCTTAACTGTGAAACAAGTAAGCAGGACCTTGTTCATAAATAGCTGGGATTTTGATATTCTTTAGCCCAACTAGCTTTGTTCTGAGTAACATTTTCTTTTGAACGTTTAACTCAAGGACGAGGCTAGTTTCGCTAATTTGAATGTAGACAAAAAAATGGTAAAATTGTTACCATTTATGAATAAGGTCTATCGTGATTAGCTTTCGTAAGCATTGGATTACAAGTTTTAACTAGTATGGTTAGTAGGTGCCTATATGAGATTTCGCATTGTGCTCACTGACTGATAATAACAAAAGTCCAGAAGTTTTCTCAGAAGTTTTCCAGGAATTTCAGAGGTAGTGAGCACCTTGTTACAGGTAAATACTGACCAGGAACTACCCTAGTGATTGCCTGGATTTCTATTAATATTCTGTTGTTGACATAGTTTTTGTGTGTGCATAACTGCAAAAATCTCTCACATATAAGTTGGAAATTGACCTCCTAAGGTTAGTTTTAAATTCCTTACGAGCTCCGTGAATTATGGAGCCAGCGTTTTTCTCTAGCCTCATCAAGTGCCAGGATAACTCCACCGGCCGCTTTTTCTTCCGATGACCAGTGTCAGGAAAGCCCCGCCGAGCCTGGTCTTTAGTTAGAGGCCCCTCTTTTCCTTTTCCTTAGTGGATTCCTTTCAGTTTCGTTTTCGTTATGTTTCTCTTGTCGTTCATTAGTGTACGCTCGATCCACTTTTACGTTTGCTTCCTGATCTCAACAGTTCGTGCTTTTCGGTTCCCAATTTCCCACAGCTTTTCATTGGAGAGTTTCATCAGCCATCTTATTAGCAGTAATGCCAAAGACGCGTTTTCACAAAAGTTTCTAATTGCTTTACTCTTTCTCCAAGAATATCAACCAAATTTTTTTCCACTAAAAATTTAGCATGATACAATCTACCTATGCGATATATTCATTATTCGTTGGTGATTGCAATGGTGTATCACAATATTACTGGCATCACATCTCCTCCAAAGAACTAAAACACGCTTGTCCTTTTTTCGTAGATATCAATGACTGTGCTGCTAAGCCCTGTCAAAATGGTGCGACTTGCATAGATGATATAAATAACTACACGTGTTTATGTGCAGACGGCTTCACGGATTACAACTGCAGTACAAGTGAGTTTTTTATAAACTGAAACCCTTTTAGTACTAAACCTGACTAGATATGAAAGCGAGTAATCATCAAATGATAAATTACAAATCTAACAAAAAATATTGTATTGCTAACAAAGTAAATACTTTAAAAGCTAAATTAGAAATATGTTTTTATGAAATTGAAATTAAGTCAACATGAAATGGAAAAAATACAAAAACTTTTTCTATGGCAGAAATTACTTGATATTGTTTTGTTTTTGCCGAAAGAGAACTTGGGGTTTGGCCCAAAAAAAAATTTAAGAGGGCGGTATTACAAGAGAAGGAAGACAGGGATAATGGTTGTAATAGCGCTGAAATTAATACTAGCCAAACAAGAGAGGATAAAGGATAAGAGAGTGAATCCTCCATATAGCCTTATTCCTAGGGTAATCCTTCTTGAAGTATTTTTAGACATGGTACTTGGTTCCTCGGCCGATATTACTCACGCAATAGTCCGCAAGGACTCTCCTCTTTCTTTGTTCTTTAACTTCTCTTCACTGCTTTACGAATTTTATTGTGGTCGAGTTCGTCAATAAAACTTATAAAAGGACTTTGCTCAACATATCCCGCCATATCATCTCAGGTCATTTTGTGCAAAGTCCACGCAACCAGCGATTAACATCGGAAAAATTGGGTACCATGTCTGAAAATAACTTGAGAGGGATACCCCTAAGAATAAGGCCTATATGAAGAATTCACTCTCTTACCCTTCAACTTCTCTTGTAACCAAACAATTATCCCACTATGGAAATGAGACTTTTGATTTCCGTCCATTAAATAGTTTCCACAAAACATACTCATAACAACCTATCACACCTCTATTTTGTAACCTTACATCTCCATCTTTTTTCTTTCTTAAGACATAAATGATTGCACCCCGAACCCTTGTGAAAACGGAGGAACGTGTATCGATGGTGTTGCTAGATACAACTGTTCTTGTACCGCTGGATTCACAGGTCACAACTGTTCCACAAGTAAGTTTTAAATGTTTTCCCAGTGGATGTTTTGTCCGTCTCAATATTAAAGGCCTTTCATTCGATATGGAGAATGTCAATTTCTTTGATCGAGAAAAATACCGGTAGCAAAAGAAGCAAAAGGGGAAATAGATCTCTACTGAAACAGAAAGGGGGAGAGGGTTCTCTAAGCAGGATGGGGGCGGAGGCTTTGGGGATCAGGGACGGGGCCGCGCTATTAGGGACATGAATAGTCGTTTGTTACGATACAAAGTCGTTGCAGGAAATAACGGCAGCTTTGTTGCCTGAAGAAGGTTATGCAACCTAGAATCACAACGTTTTACGCACCTTACAAACATTTATTTCTAGTACGAGAATGAATTTAACCTGTGTTGTTATACCTCCCTACTCAACTACGTTTTCCAATTAGAAATTATTAAATTAGAACGTCTCAGGTGTCATGGGTCAAAACTTACTAGGGCGAACAAAACTCACTAACTCCCTGGGGAAACAACGACTTGAACTTTCAACTCGTGCGTGATGAGGTCGTGCACCATTGAAACAGCAGAAAATTTGTATGCCAGCCGCGTTAAGCAGAAAATGTTTACGCAGTCATGGCACAAGAAGTTATGGAAAAGAACGTGTCACGTGTCATGGGTCAAAACTCACTAGGGCGAACAAAAATCACTAACTCCCTAGGGAAACAACGACTTGAACTTTCAACTAGCGCGTGATGAGGTCGTGCACCATCGAAACAGCAGCAAATTTGTATGCCAGCCTCGTTAAGTAGAAAATGTTTACGCAGTCATGGCAGCTAAACGGTTTCAAACAAGAATTGAAGAAAGAATTGAACAGCTTCTATACGACAAAAGTTTGAAATCTACTAAAGAAGTTTTCAACAAAGTTTTAACATTTGTGATTTGAATTAACATTTATGATTTGTGACTAATTATGTATGCAAATTACTGAAATTTATAACATTTTGCAATAAGGTCGAAAATATTGCTCTTTTTTTTGGGTTGGGAGATATAACAAAACTTCGCCGAGGGGAACATTGAAGGTCTCGGGGAAATAAAACCCACTGTTTCCCATGGGGTCAGTCATTAAGTACTTATTACCAATAGACACATGAGTGAAAACATTCGCAGTTTTATTGATGGTTACGATATTAAGATCTGGTTATCGTTTTTCCCTCTATAAGACATGGATGATTGCACCCCGAATCCTTGTGAAAATGGAGGAACGTGTATCGATGGTGTTGCTAGTTATAAATGTACTTGTGTCGCAGGATTCACTGGTCACAATTGTTTCACAAGTAAGTTGAATAAAACTTGCTACAATATACGCCTTGTATATATGGAGGATATTACACGGTGGCGCAAACATATGAAGTTTATCTTCGAGTGGAAAAAAGATTTCAATTTATATGAACAAACTAGAATGAAGTTTGACTTCAATTCATTTCAACGCAAACACAGCAATATTCGTTAGAATGCATAAAAGGTTACGACACAACTCTGAAACTGGATAAACTACAGACAAATGTTCTTAACTTTAACAAATTAAAAAAACTTTTGTTTACTAACTTTGGCTGTGTTCATTTAAAGATTCAACAATGATTTTTCTACTTTTAACTTTGGCTATTGCTTCTGAATAGATCTCGTTGCAAGATGGAGAGCTTGTCACGGATCAGTAATTGAAAGGTGAAAGAAGGTCCGAAGATCATATTCGGTTTTCTTTACAGTATTAATTTTTGCAGAAACAAGCGACGCCATTGTTTACACCGCGATACAAACTAAGTCTCAATAATCTTTTTACACCTCAGAGTGGAAATTATGGACCCACTTTAAAAATTGGTTAGAGCGCTGTAACGGGTTTTTTAAAATGTCACGGGTTTGAATTCTGTATTCAAGCCTTTTTTTAATTGTTTAACTTGCGTGTATAACTGATCACGCCAGCCATACTAATAGCATAATTAATAAATCTATTTACCTTGAAGACATCGATGACTGCTCTCCTAATCCATGTCAAAATGGCGGACAATGTATAGATGGAATCAACAGCTACAACTGCTCATGCGTGGAAGGCTATGAAGATTACAACTGTAGTACAAGTGAGTGGCGCATCGAAAGATTGTCGAGAGCCAGAATTTTAACTGTTGATAACATTTGCCTAAGATTAATGCAACTAAATATGAATTATTTGACATACAACTTTTATGTTTCAGTTCAAAATCTACTCCTTTCTGATTAACATGGTATTAGCAGCAGAACGCCATTTGAAACCACATGTACACTTGATGTTTCAAGCTATTTGTGTTACTTTAACATTACTATATAGCTACTTCTATTTGTACTGTTGTACTGTACTGCAAACAACTTTTCAACTACAAGAATTACTACCTCTATTACTACTACTGATACTACTACTACTACTACTACTACTACTACTACTACTACTACTACTACTACTACTATTACTACTACTACTATTAATTATTATCACTACAAATACTAATATTACTGTTAATACTAATCATTACTCATTCAATCATTATTATTATCACAGTCACAATTATCTCATCGGAGTCGACCTTTTTTTTCAGATATTAACGACTGCCTGCCAAACCCATGTAAAAATGGTGGAACCTGTTTAGATGGAGTGAATAATTACACTTGTTCTTGTGTAGAAGGATTTACAGACCAAAATTGTACCAGAGGTATAAAATCTAAAACTTTCGTTTTGACAAGAAAAGCAACATCTCTCACCTTTTCGATGATGTTATTTTATTTAAGATATTGATGAATGTGCTACAAAACCGTGCCAGAATGGGGGGACATGCACTGATAGGGTCAACAATTACACTTGCTCCTGTAGAGCCGGCTTCACTGGTTACAATTGTACAATAGGTAAGTATATAGCATCATAATCACCAGGATCATCACTATCCTCGCCATCATCACCATCGTTAACACCATCATCATCGTCGTCATCGTTCAGCATCACCATCATCATCATCATCATCATCATCACTACCACAGTTATCACCACCATCATCTTCATCATCATCATCATAACCATCATCATTATCACCATCACCATCTTCACCATCACCATCATCATCATCATCATCAACACCATCATCATCATCATCACCATCATCACCATCATCACTATCATCATCACCATCATCATCATCATCATCACCATCATCATCACCAACATCATCATCATCACCATCATCATCACCATCACCTTCATCATCATCATCATCACCATCATCACCATCATCATCATCACCATCATCATCCCCTTTATCATCACCATCATCATCACCATCATAATCATCACCATCATTACAACCACCACTACCATCACCATCATCACCATCGTCATCATCATCATCATCATTATCATCAAATTTATCACCATCTCCATCATCATCATCATCAATTTTTTTTCTATTCTACATTATGTTTTTATTTATATTGTTTTTCTTGTCTTGCATTTAACAGTAAACAAAACGTAGTTTTAACTGAAGTTTGTTCTGTCTTCATATATCAAATAAAACACTCAGTTAAGAGATTTTAATAAAAATCAAAGATTAAACAATAGCGAGAAACTTTTGCTATTAAAGTTCTACTTGAGTTTTATTGACATTGTAAGCTTATGTCAACACGAAGCTTGTGTAAACACGAGACTGAAGTTCGTTGGGTTTTTAGAACTTTTATCTAAAGTACCCAAATTTTTAGGTTAGTTATGCGCTATTTTAGAGCTTTGTATCCACAGAGTCTTAACACCCAAAATTTTCTTGAAGATATTAATGAGTGTTCTTCGAATCCATGTGAGAATCGTGGAATCTGTGTTGACGCTATCAATGATTATTCATGTGTTTGTCCGCCGAGATACACGGGGAAAAACTGTGAAATCAGTAAGTAATAATGTCCATCCATTTATATATGTGTTATTGTCAGGGACCGCGGAGTGTCTTTTAGAGTTGGGAACAAATTTTTGAGGTGGAGTGCAAACATTTGTCGGAATGTTTTGCTTGGCATTACGTAACATAAAAAGCGTGTGCATCAATTTCTATTTATAGAATTAATACAAATTTATCATTAACAACCAAAACAGAAAAAAAAGCTCATCGTTTTAAATTGTTATTATCAAAAGCTAAAAAAAAAAAACACACAATTTTCAAATATATTTTTATCCACATATTGTCTTCTCAGTTTGAAATGTCAACAGAGCAATATTTTTACATTAAATACACTTTCTTACAAATTCAGAAAACTAATCAAAAGCAGAGAATAAATTGAGGGTAAGGAAGGGGGGGGGGGTAATTCCCCTTGTTGCCTTCCCCCAGGTCCGCGACCCCCGGCCTGATTATAGGACTAAAGAAACTTAAAGTTTCTCCTGTTATGGTTTGTGCAATCATTGTTTAATTGATATAGTATTTTGGTTTTCCATTTAGAAAAAGATTAAAGCAACCAAGTTTAACTGCTCTTCTTTTTGATATTTTTTTGCCATTGGCCTGGTTTACTAACAAAAAATATGTGTTTATCTTTCTCATAGAAAAACAAGCTGGGGAGATTAACAGAATATTGGACAACAGTAAGTTCTTTACTCTAATACTTGAAATATAATGCATTTGTCATCACGTTTAGGTAACACACTCTTTAGGAAAAAACGCAGCAGTATCTCATTTTCATGAAATTCTAAGTTGTTGGTATTCTATGTATTATGTGCTATCCTGAGTACGTGCTATGTGTTATGCACTGTGTACTAAAGATCACGCTTCTATGCTGCTTTAAGTATGCTAACGAAACACAAATTTATAGAAACTAATTTTTCAATTTGTTAATCACAAATTTTGAATGTACAATTTCCGTAACCTATCAATAAGACATCTGTGATTTAGAGATTTAATCTTATTTCTTTGCTTTTATTTTTCAGAAGTTGCAGTTGAAATTAGAATTGTTGGTGCCACATGGAACTCAAACTTAAAAGAGAGATCCTCTTATGCTTTTAAAAGTTTGGCGGCTAGGATAAAAACAGAGGTACATGGTTTTAAAATAGAACACCTGGCAATGGCGTAGCCAGCCATTAGGTCTGTTGGTCCGGGATACAATTTTTTTCTCAAAGAAAAAAAATTGACTGAAAAATAGAGTTAACTATTGAATTAAGAGAAGAAGGCAGCAGATCTTTATAAGGTAAAAACCTTAATTCATGGAGCCGGCGCTTATATCCGGTTTTTGTAGTGTTAAGTGGATGAGAGTCTTTGACTCCCCCTGGATGGAACACTAATCCATCGCAGGTTAACTCCCAGCAGACACTAGTACTCATTTACCTTACCCGTAGAAGGATGGAAAATTTAGGCTTAGGAGTTAGCTTAAGCGGAAAAGAAGGTCACACAGATATTCAAATCCGAGCAGAGAAGGATCGAATTGGGGACCTTGGGGTAGGAAGGCAGAGTTCGTATCAACTGCACCAACCATGCCAGTCCAGATCTATAAACCTTACTATTATTTATGGTAGATTTAAGGGTTAGACCGGCTACCAACGTTGCTCGAAAACCCATTTTAAGGGCTTGAAGTTAGCTACTGGCACGTTTGTAATATCCATACCTGACAGCCTAACTTCAAATGCATACAAAGTGCAACATCTCAAACTCCTACAACTGTAATTTCAGAAACACTATTTTCACTCGTTATACTGCATGGATAGGCGGGCGTGGTTGGCGCAGTTGGTAAGATCTCTGCCTTCGGACCACAAGGTCCCCAGTTCGATCCCCGGCTCTACCGAGATTTGAACTGCTTTGTGTGACTTTCTTTCACGCCTAAGCCAACTCAGTTTTCCATCCTTCCAGGGTAGGTAAATGAGTACCAGCATCTGCTGGGAGCTAACCTGCGATGGATTAGTGTCCCATCC
>JANCMA020204881.1:0-13258 GCA_024336925.2 Zoanthus solanderi | reverse complement strand
ACTGAATGGATTTGTCCTCGGTGATACTAGGGGCAAATTCACCACGCTTTGTAAATAGCCAACTGGTTTGCCTCCTAGCAGTTGGGATTCTTAACTGGGAGAAAGAGGGGAAGGGGGATTTTAAAATATGATACTGAAAAGCCCCTTTAGGGGAGTTATCATTTTTTTTTTTTTTTTTTTTTAGAATATTGATAAATTAAGGGGATTAACCCTGTGAAACAGCATTCACTGTAACTATATATATGTGTAATAGACATGGACACACAAAAGAAAACAATAATCTATGTTAGGTTTAACACTTCAACACATTGAACACATGGTTCTCATTAGCATTCCGAGATGAAACTTGAACTTGAATGGAACTTGTTTCTTGAATTACAAATGCATTCTTATTTTGAGAATATTTGATTAGATTATAGAAAAAATACTTGAAAATCTACTAAAAAGATTCCCAAAATATAGAGTAAATTTAAAGAGTGAGTCCATTGATATATGCTGAAGTCTTGAGCACCTTTTTTGCTTTTCTCTTTTGCAGAACAAGTCATGAAACAAATGGTAATCAAGTCTCTTGTGGATTATCCTTTGTTTCATGACTTGTTCTGGTTCAGTGACATGCACAATTAGTCAGTAAATAGACAAATGAATAGTATTTGTATATTCATGGTACAAGTGCATTCACTCTACTAGGCTGGCTGTATCTTTTGATTTAATGTTTTTTTACTGAAATGATGAGTCTTAATATGGGTTGAGATACAACATTCGATACTGCTTAGAATGCATACATATTTCTATTAAAAGTACTAGTATTTGAAACCAACGGCCAAAGGAATTTCTGTATTAATAAAAAAATTCAAACACAGTTTTTCTTCAAAAAAAATCATATACAAAAAATGGTCAGAAAAAAAAATTCCTGCAAGCTCAAAATCCCCCCCCCCATCACTTTTCTAATGGTGGATCCCTTAAGTTATCGGTAATAATATTTTCTGCTTTTTGATGTCATCCAGCTCTTCCATTATCCTGTTTTTTATATGTGTAGATTTGAGGATACAGTGGAATATTTCTCTTGATACGAGCTGTTAATAATTCAGGAATTATAGCAAACATGTAAAAATCTAACAGTTTCTTTTTAAGTGCTTCCCAGTAGACTGGGTCAAAAAATACTCTTTCTATGTGCATGCTCTCCATTCCATTAAATGATGAGTACAGGACAAAGTCACACCAGGGTTTTTTTTTTATTGCCATGCCCCCTTGTATTTGTGCTAAATATTTTTAGTTTTAATCCATTTTCTGTATTCTCAAGACAAAAAGATTTTGACGCTTGTACCATAATTTCAATTAAATTTGTGTCCTTATTTAATTTATACTTAACTTCAATGTTACCAACAGGATGAAATTTATTGGTTAGGTCAGTTACCTCACCATCAACACTTGCAGCTAGAACAGGATTCTCTATATCAATGACAAGTCCCCTCTGTTCAACACTAATGTTACTGTTACCACGTGCATTTTTTGTTTCGACATATTTAGTTATGATTATTGGTTCCATGTCCAGTCCAACTTTGCATTGATAAGGTGTTTGTGTTCTTGGTTTGTAGTTAAAGATATCTCTCACAAGTCTATCAGGTGGTGTGCTGTTCCTGCGATTAATGATCTCTCCAAATTTTGATGCAGTCAATCTCCCACATCTGTACCTGAACCACTCTGAGTTATCAGATTGCCCTCTAGTGGCTTTTTCCACATTCATAATTCCTTCCTCCGTTATATTAATGCTCTTAATATAATCTTTGCACAAGTTCACAAATTCTGGGTTGCACAAATCATATTTATCAGAATATTTCTTTGAAGGGGTTGGTATGATGGGGTCCTGTTCCACATTGAAACTGACATGATTATCCATTTCCTTCTCATTAGTTGTTATGGTATCGGGCTCAGTGTTACATGAGATAACAACAGAATGGGAAATTATAAAAGGTAAATTTGTCGAGGTAAACTGTGAATTGGAGTTAATTGGCTCACATTCATTTTCTCCCACACAATAGATATGAGTCTCCATTGGGTGATTGCACTGTGACTCAACACTGGTGATACTTACTTCACTGTCATGTTTCTGAATTTTAAAAGCTAAGTAATCGTGATCATGCCTAATACTATGTTCATGAGACTTGTCTTCAATCTCTTTTATTTTTACAGACTTTCTTCCTTTTAAAAGATCGACTATTAGAGCACCAGGCCTATTTCTCAAGTCTTTGCACAACCCCTCAATCTGCTCTTTAGTGATCTTAACTGCAAACAAGGGGCAAGCTGAAAATGCTAATTTGTCCTTTTTCCTTTGGAGTCTTTTAACTGTTTTGCTCTTTGTTTTATAACCAATAAAATCATGTTTAATTATCAGTAAGTTATTAATTCGTGAAGGTTGATTTTGAACTTGGTGACTGGGTTTGTGCCATTGTTGTGGTTTCTCTGTGCAGGTTGTGTTTGGAGGAATTTCTTTTAGTTCACTTTCAGTATAGTCGAGTATGGTATATAATAAGGCACCGACATGCTTGCAGTAGCCGTTTATACCAGCTTTACAGTTACAATGAGCAGTTAATACTTCGCCTCTTTTATTCTGTCGCAGTCGTGTCCTGTTGATTTTGTTTCTTGTCATTGAAGCTCTGACTCTTGCCTCGTAAAAGCAAAACTTGTCGTGAGAACTATTAAACTTCACATCCTGTACATGCGATGCCTTGAATAAAGCATAACCTTTTCGTTTACTTTTGAATGCACCTCGTCTTTTTTCTTCTGCTGTTCTGCCACCAGACAGGTATGAAAATATAAAGCAGTGCTGGAATTCAGGGGCATTGGTTAAGGTTTTAGTCCAGCCTTCTTTTGGCCACTCTAATACTCCATCATCGTAGTTCTCACAGCGATTGTTTGCTTTTTTTTTCGGTAGTGGATACCTCCATCAGGATCGACTATTTTTTTGTCTAAACCACAAGAAACATAATTTCTCACCCTGAAATACAAAAACTGGATATCAAATAAAGAAAACTAAATTTCGACCTCGGTTACAAAGTTTTACCTTTCAAGCAGTTTCGTTCATGTGCCAGAAACATTCGCCCCTCGGCACTTCAACCATCTCTTTAGCTCGTCATTTTTTAGCTGGTTTGGGTTTCTTCCGTTTAAAGATGCCCCTGGGACGTCTAATTCTGTCAAAGTCATCCTTGACTGCATTTTCATGTTTACATTCCTCGTTTCCGACATTAATTTCGCACACAGTTGACTACAACTACCAGAATGCTATGCGCGCGTGACGTCATCATACAACTGTGTTATCTATTAGCTATCGCTGTAGGATCTGTTATATTCTGATTGTCATACGTAAAAACAGGATACCATGGGTTTATTTTTCTTTTTGTTTACAATCTCATTAAGATATTTAAATGTTTGTTTTATATTGGATTTGTTATCTAAAATTTTCTTATCATAGTAGAGTCGTTTGGCGGCTCTTATTAATTGCACGAGTTTGTTTCTATAATTTTTGTAAGCTACTTTATTTAGTGGCTGCGGGTGCCGGATAAATTGTTCATATAATCTATTTTTTGTTTTAATTGATTTTAATATGACGTTAGATATCCACCGTTTGCGGATTCTATTTTTCTTTGTCTTTTTCTTTATGGTAAACATACGTTGAAAGTATGGGAAAACTCGTCAATAAACTTGTTATATGCTTGTATTGGATCGTTAAGACTAATTATTTCAGACCAGTCACTTTTGGCAATCATTTCTGTAAAATTGTTAACATTGTTTTCATTTTTATCTCTGAAATAGTAAACGGATTTATCATGGTTATGGTTAAAATTATCATCAAACCAAATCGAAAAAATCGGTAGATGGTCAGAGATGTCAGTAAAGAGCAATCCATTTATACTATCAGCATCAATATTATTTTTTAATATAATGTCAATTATAGTCGCAGTATGTGATGTAGTTCTCGTTTGGTGGTTTATCAGGGGGCACAACAAATTTGAATACATGCTGTCTAAAAACTCTCCTGTTAAATTGTTAGTCTGATAATTCATAATATTTACATTGAAGTCACCCATGAGATAGCACAATTTGTTTTCTTTTGTTATCTTGTCGAGGACTTCATTAAAGTCTTTTACAAAAGTTGTTAGGTTATTATCTGGAGTTCTATAAACAACTCCGATTATAATATTTTTTCCCTTAGGGACGGTTACCTCGACAAAGAGCGAATCTGTTGTTTCTGAATTCTCGAATTTTAAATTTTGGCGAACTTTATAATTCAAACTGTTACCCAGATACAGACCGACTCCTCCACCTTGTCGATCCTTTCGGTGACTGTGGATAAAATCATAATTTTCAATATTGACAGAATGACTGTAATCGTTTAACCATGTTTCACTTATGCCTATTGCATGAAACTGATAGTCAAGAACTTGCAAAAAGTCCGTTAATTCGGATAAATTTTTGTTGATGCTCCTAATATTTAAATGAAGAACCGAAAATTTACTATTCGCTGTTCTACATTTTTTTATAAGCATTTCCTTAAACTGGTCTTCAATGTAGTACTCGCATTAACTATTCAATTGATGGAAGATATCATCAGGATCAATATTGTTAGTTAATGTAAGATGATGTTTTGAATTTAACTGAAGGGGATTAAAAGACAATGCGGCCAGTCTATCCGGACTCTGTCTAATTAGGCCGTCTTCGAGTTCATAGAGCGTCAATTGAAAACTTTCGTCATCCAAGTGAGAAAACGGTAATACAGTACATAGATCCATGAATTATAAAATAGGGAAAAAAGTACAATTAACAAGAAATGACAAACTTATCTCATGAGTCTTTAGTAATAGAGGTGTTAACCGGTGATGGTGTCCGCCAAACTGATTGACCGCGGCCTAGTCTCGTAGGGGGAAGAGGCGAAAACAGTGACGATTTTGTATGACTCTCGGGTCCTGTTACACGGCGATTCGGGTAAACGACCAGCTTGTCGAATCTTAAGAAAGCGATGTTGCCTTTCCTGCGTTCCTCGTACATTTGTGGCAATAGTTCTTTTCTCTTGGCTAACACTTTCTGCGAGAAATCGTCTCTGACATAGATATTGGTCCCTTTCAAACTCTTCTTGTTCTTCATGACACTTTCCTTAAGTTTGTAGTTGTTAAATTTAGCAACGATCGATCTAGGTTTTCTAGCAGTATCCTGCTTCCCAACTCGGTGAGCTCTCGATGGTGAACTCCTCAGTTTGTATGTTGAGCTTCGTTGACATAATTTCTTTAATCTTCTTCTCTTTGTTGCTAACCATGATTCATTCGTTTCTTCCTTTATTCCGTCAAATCACAAATTATTTCTTCTAGATCTATTCTCTAGATTTTCGGCTTTCTCTTCTAAGTATTTCATTTTGTCATTCACTTCGTTGATTTTCTTTTCATAAATAGTACTCTTCGACTCTTCATCTTTTCTATGCTTTGTCGCGGTTTCTGCGAGTTTCCGTGCTTTCTTCTTCAAGTCTTTCACTTCAGCTTGTGTGAATTCCAAACTAATAATTAGTCCTTTGACTTCCTCGGTTAGCTTATCAATTGGTTTGTTATTTTCAACTAAAGTGTTGAAACTGTTCATTGTTGCTTCTTGAGTTTTCATGAAATCTTTAACGAGTGATAACGAAATTAAATCATCGTCATTTGACAGTTTCTGTACGGAGCTCGACTATGAGCATGTACTCGCCATCTTGTCACGGACCCCTAATATTTTATCAAGTAATATCTTTTTTGCTACTATCAAGACCAAGTACAGGGTCGGTAGCTGGGAGGGTTAGATCTCCAGCAGTAAAATTAGAACTGATAAATTTGATTTAGAAGTTGAAACAAACATGTACTAACCAAAGACTTAGAACAACATATCGGAGAGAAGTATTCAGAGGATGATTACAGGGCTCAGACTCGTGAAGAATCTGAAACCTATCTAAATCAATTATATTCTGAAAAATATTAGGTGAAAATATTTAAATATATCTAACTGCAATACAATTTATCATTCGCAAGTGTTAATGTTTGTAAATAAGGTTATTTTGTTATGTGTTATATGTTATATTTTATGTGTTATATTTAGATGTGTATCTGTTAAGCCGCGCGCACCTCGATTGTTCTTCAGTTGGTACAGGATCTAATGGAGCCGAAAACAATTGTATAATTGTACACAATTTGGGCATCCTGCTGATGAACAGTAACTGTTGTGCCTTTTTTTCAGCAGCATTATAGTTATGTCTGTTCAGATATATATTTCAACGAAATTTTATTTAAATTTCCGATTGCTTTGAAAAGTAAAGGGTACAAATACACCTTAGTTCATAACGAGAGCAGATATTTAGAACTGTTCAACTTACCACAGATCCTAGCAATGGTACAACTTCTTTTGTCTGTAAACGAGAAAAATGAGAAGAGTTAAGCTATAAATTACAATTTCAAGAAAAAAGCTAACCCGTATAGCAATTCGATTACAAAAGGTTTATTAAGGTCAATTGATACTAAATGTAAAATTACATTTAAAGCCTACTTAAAAATAAAAGTGCCTTGTGGTAACAACAATAAGATATAAGAAATAAAAGAATAAATTAAATCATTTTTTAAAAATTTCTAAACGTAGTTATTAGTATTATAGATTGAGGGTTTTTTGAAGTACAACGGCACCTTATATTTGCCGTGCACTTGTTAGCCTTGATGTCTGAAGTTATTTTGGGTTTCACCCAACTACACGGGTATGTCGGGTACCGGTATACTGGTCCCGACTGCCAAGGATAACCCTGTAAATTAAATAAAACTAAAAGAAATTTGAAGATCCTCTATGAGATTATTAATAAAAAAAAATATCCAGGACAGAAACCCTTCTTGCTTTACCTGTAAAGATTGGCAATAATTCTTGTGAAATCTTCACAAATATTGGCCAAAATCTTGCTGGTAAATTTCGTAATACACATGTATCTTATCGAACTTTTCTACAAAATGGAATTAGTTAATCTTATTTTTAAACCTGTAGTTTAAAAATTTTTAGTTGTTTAACGTACATTTCACCATTTATATCTCAGCCCTGGCAAATGAGATAGCAATTGTTGTACTTAACTTACATATTCAAACGTTTCATTCTTCGGAAGAAGTCGTGAAGAAATTTACCCGAGAAACCCATTTTTATATAAATTTCAAATGTAAGAAATCATTAAGGCCGATACACACGCGGGAGCTTGCTCCCGCAACAGATTTGCTCCTGGAGCTTGCTCCCTCATATTTAACCAGTTTGATTCAATGGAGCAAAATGCACAATTTTTTCGCATGAAATCGTTGGTACAGACGAGGGAGCTTTGCTCCGGGAGCATGTTTCAGAAGCAAGCTCCCTCGTGCGTGCCGACCTTTAAAAACGATAAAAACACACCCTTCTCTGGGCTTCGTTAAAGCGAAATGGCAAAGGACGCCAAACAGACTGCACGTGAACGTATACCACGTGTTTTGAATAGCCAATCACGAAAGTAGATTTCTCATTATTTATGACGTGGTCATAAAGCCCGTACAGCTTAAGATGCGTTTAAACGCGGATACGATGAAAGATTTACGCCATGAAACTTTGTTTATTCACCAATCTTGACAAACAAGAAAGATATTTTTCTTAAGCACTTTCTCTGCTGGCTAAACTTTTCCTCAGCTTTATGGTGCACACTTTTTGTTTCTTTCATCTACTCTCAGTGTTGTAGTTTTTACCGCTGAGTTTTCACCAACGGACCACAGTGCAGGCTTCAAAATGGCAGTTTCGGAGGAGTTTTTCTTGGCGTCAAGGAATGAATGAAGTATGTTCATGCAAGTAGCAGAGTGTGCAAGTAGGATACTATTTAAAATTTTTAAAGAGTTGGTTACTAAGCCTTCAGTACTGGGGACTGAAATAAGTTTTAGTTTTAAAAATTGAACCGGTGCACGTAGTCACTAATTTGTGTATTTAATAGTGGTTTATGGTTATTCATGGTTATCGTGTATTAGATTTGGGGAATTATTTAGGCTGCTTGATAAATTTTGGAAAATGATGGCTTTTTTAATGTAGCTGATATAAGTCAAATCGGTAAAATTTTTGTATTTGGGCCTATCACTGTTTATTCATACAAGTTAACCTTTACCCAGACCCTATAATGTACGTGATGAAGTGTATGCATAACAATGGTGGCCCCAATGCAGAAATTACACCGTCAAATTGGAAGATTGTTATTTTACCTAACGCACTGTTCCTAAGGTGTTCTTGTACTTTTTTTGTGTACTTGTCTAATAGTGCTGATTTTATCCACCTTATTTTAATGTTTTTAGAGATCTTTTATACAGCTTTAGGCAGCAATTGTGTTTATTAATTCGTTTTAAACTTTCTAATACATGCTTTTTCATAAGAACAATGATACTACTTGGATCTGCCGAATGATGAACATTAAACTTACCCGTTCAATAAAGTTTATTGTTTCATTATAAGTAATATCTTCTTCATGTTTGATTGGCGATTTGTTCGCTCGACTACTCTCCAATGTGAAGTGTGGTGGCAGTTCTTCTTTTGCACCAATCCAATCATAAACCTCCTGAAAAAGGTATTTCAAAAAATTTGTTTTACATAAAGCAATAACTACTGTATATATATATAGTTTTAGTTTTTGAATAAGATACTGTATTTCATTCAAATACAATCTAGTATACCTATATGTACAACCTCACTCTTACCTTTTTTCTTTTTGTTATAATCACTATCCACTATTATCACTATAATTTAGTCATTAAAAATAAACTAGTTTAAAAAAATAATCTCGATAATTAAAAAAAAACAAAAATAACCTGAAACTGAATTTGAAAGTTCCTTCAATCCAGAAAATTAAGCACCATCAATGAAGACTTGTCCCAAATGCCATGACATCTTACCGAAATCCACCTACTCTCTCTACCAGACTTACTAATTACAAAAAAACTTGCATTCAAACCACAGAGTGGTTATAAATCAGCAATCCCATGCGGCTCATACCCGTGCGGCAGTTGCGCTCTTTGTGGTGGACGCGCTCCATACAAAGGTCATTCTATGGTCATAGAAACACAGAAAATCGTGTCAAAAACTAACGGTCGTTCTTACTCCATCAAACAACACCTCACATGCAAGTCATACGGTAACTACGTCGCTCCTTGTTTGATAGAAAACTGTGGTCACCAGTATGTTGGTCAAACCAAAAACGAGTACCGATTACGCTGGAACGGACATCGGCAAAAATTGACCAAAAATATTCTTGACGACCAAAAAGGTGAAGCTGCCCTGAACAAACACTTCGTAAAATATCATGCTAATAAACTGGCCAAACCACCACTCCATAATGCTTTCGAAGTTATCTTCGTTGAACAACCATTAGCGGAAAACATAGATATCGCTAAGACGATTGGCATAACCGTATTAAACCCCAGATCAACATTCAAAAAATGGTGACACCCTTCAAGTAATTGAAGGGAACCTTTTTGTGCAACAGAGACTTTTGTCAAAAACCATCTATGTTCAAATATAAAGGTCTCGGAGTAGTTGGACGAGCTCCCGCATGTGAAACGCCCGGATCAAATTTATTTATTTTTGTTTTTTTATTATTTTATCGTGTGAAAAATCATGATTCAATGGATTGAACATCTTAGCTCCCACATGTTGTAACGTTTAAATCACATCAAATTTGATTTAATTTAAATCATAGTTGACTCCCACATGTAAAAGACTAGGATCTAGGTTAAACAAACGTTTGCTGTGTATGTCTACTGTATCTACTTAGAAAGAATACTGGCCTCAAGATATCCACTGACGACGGCTCAGAAGATGAGTTGAAAATTTTTGGAGTTCAACAGAATTCTTAAGTACTCACAAAAATCTTTTGTTAAACTGATTGAAAAATAATAATAATAATAATAATAATAATAATTATTATTATTATTATTATCATCATCATCACTGATCTTAATGTAAATTTGCAAAATATGTTCTCATTACAGGGCAAAACTTGAAACTTCAATTGCATTGCAAAAGCTCGTGTTTCAAATAAGCATCGCACCAAAAAATACAAAAATCAAATAAGAGCCGCGGCGCTTAATCGAGTAAGCACGGTAATATAAAGACTGGTTAAGCAATGTAATTACAATAAACGTAAAGTAAAGAGAGACCTATTAGAATGACGCCTTAATGAAAAGTGTTTAACTTGAGTATTTACTGTGCGCTTTTCCAAAAGGATGTGCAGTGGTTCAATGATTTTGAGGTCGTAAGATGTTGATGGGCTTTATTGTTTCGAGGTGTTTGGAACGGGTGATAAAACACGAAGCACGAGTATTTGATATGACTTCTCAAATGAAACAATAAGAAATTATGCAGTGTTACACGCATGATGAATTGTTGCAGTGCAGTTGGCGTCCGACCATGAGTGAAGAAAGAGCGTCGTTTGTAAGGTTTGGAGAGCCAAAAACGTTATACGAAGAAGAAAATTTAGTGGAGAAAGCTGTCCCCTCGTCAACAAGTATAAAAACAAATGGTCTGTATCAATTTTTAGTAAATGGCAACTTTCCCGGACGATTAAAGTGCTCGTTTAAGATTCAGGACGCCTTTATAAGAGTTATGACTTGCATGAAGTTGCAACGCTCTATTCAGGTATCGAAGAAATGGACGCGTTGAGTCTAAATTATTGGTTAAGCAAATTCGTTATGGAAGTGGCTATGAAGAGTGGTGAGAGATATCCTGCGAAAACTATTTACGGAATGATTTGTGGTATCCGACGCCATTTGGAGGAGAAAAATGGTGCTAAAGCGTTAAATCCTCTTGATAATATCGATAGAAGGTGAGTCCAATAACTCAAATAATAACAATAAAACTTGATTTATTTGTGCGAATCTTGATGTATATTTGTAAAACTTGATTTATTTGTGCGAATCTTGATGTATATTTGTAAAACTGGATTTATTTGTACGAATCTTGACGGATATATTTATAAAACTTGATTTATTTGTACGCATTTTAATGTATATTTGTAAAACTTGATTTATTTGTGCGAATCTTGATGTATATTTGTAAAACTTGATTTATTTGTGCGCATCTTGACGGATATATTTATAAAACTTAATATATATTTGTAAAACTTTCAAGATTTATTTGTGCGAATCTTGATGTATATTTTAAAACTTGATTTACTTGTGCGAATCTTGACGTATATATTTGTTAAAATTGATATATTTGTACACATCTTGATGTATATTTTTAAAACTTGATTTATTTGTACGCATCTTGATGTATATTTAAATACGCAACTTAATAAAAATGTAATAAAAACAACTGCAAGAATAGGTCAGTTTTAGTGAGTCAGTCAATGCTAATCGATTATTGTGAGTATAATTTGTACCACGGTGTAAACAATGTGGTCGTGAATGATTCATTCGTTCATTCATTTTATTTACCATCAAAACAACAAAGTTTAAAATAACATGTTTCACAATACTAATGGCGAGGTTATGTATGCAACTTAGGCAAAAAACTTTTAGACCTCGACGGGAATCGAGCCCAACTGAGAGAACATATTGAATTAACGTCTCCTTCAGAAGAAAGACAGAATTACACGGACGCAAGCTTAACAAGGTCGGGTGAAAACCTTCAAGGCGCGCTTACCACACACACTCCTACACGTGTTGGAACAGAAACCAGATATAACTGCCGGTTTGTTGGCCCACTAGGGTCATAAAAAAAGCTAAATCCTTTACGAGCCTAGGGGCCCATGGAGCCGGCGCTTATCACCGGTTCTGTAGTGTTAAGTGGATGAGAGTCTTTGACTCCCCATGGACGGGACACTAATCCATCACAGGTTAGCTCCCAGCAGACGCTGGTACTTACTTACCTACCCTGGAAGGATGGAAAGCTGCGTTAGCTTATGCGGAAAAGAAGGTCACAATAATTTGCGAATCTCGGCAAAGCCGGGGATTGAACCGGGGACCTTGTGGCTAGAAGGCTGAGATCTTACCAACTGCGCCAACCACGCCCGCTCATAAAGAATAAAGTTTTCTTTAGAGGTTTTGCGAACTGTTATTTTCAACTAATTGCATAACTGGCATTTCTTGTTTTTTGTTAGATACTGCACGGCGGAAATAAACAATATTTGTTGTTGTTATAAAAATAAGGGTGTCAATATGTCCAATAGGAAGGCAGGATTTGACTACTACTGCAAATCTTATATTCAGATTTGCTTTGATACTAGGGCTCTATTTTCAAATAAATCTAGTTCTGAATATGACGTTTATATCAACCGACCTTTAGCCTGTGATAGTTTCTCACCAATGCATTTCCTCAAAACTTTATCTGCTTGGTGGATCACGTTTGAAATGCACTCTTTCCTGCATTGTTCCTGGCAATGATGCAAATTCATGAATGTGATGTAGTTGCGTTGCAGTGCCAGACCCCCAGTCGTTCATTGCAATTGTTTTTATCAAGAGTACAGACTGCACTACAACGCAACTACGTCACATTTCAAGATGGCGGCCTTCAAGAAATTTAATGATCAAAACAAATTGCTTGGCGTGAGCTATATACAGAGAATTATCAAATATGAGCTGCTGATGTAGACACAAGTTGAGGTAAACTCTTATTTGAGATACAGCCGAGGTTCCCTTTTAAATCAAAGGGCTCTTAGAGCCAGTTCATTCATGTAATGGACAATAACATTAAACAGTCTAATGATTAAATCAGAACTTTTTTCCAAATGTTTTAATATTCTAAATTGTATTACAAAGTAAAAAAAGGCATTATAGGCAATTTTAAGTTATAAAAAAATAAAATAAAATAAAATAAAAAAAAAAGGTCAGTACGGGCCTCGAACTAGGTCCGTATACACGAAAGTCAAACGTTTTACCATGGAGCCACGCACACAGGACACTTTCACTTCCGTCTACGGTCCACAATTACCGTCCACAAATTTCAGTCTGCAACCACTTCCTTCGACATTTCATCCCCACGATACTCATTCATTGTTGCGCATGCACGCGCATGAATAAGCAAAAAGAAACCCACATGTTGCCTCTCATTTTTTTCTGAGTTGTGATTGGCTGTTGAACAGTTTCTGCTAAATTGTGACTCACAATTCTAACTATTCATTTTTAACTCATTCATTGCGGAGCTTGCGAAGCAATGGATGAGTTTTTGCAGAGATGGGCAAAACGGCGTTAGCAAAATCTGCGTAGACGGATGTGACGTC
>JANCMA020204780.1:0-13259 GCA_024336925.2 Zoanthus solanderi | reverse complement strand
ACCCAATTCTTGCTCTTGCTGTCACAGCTGCCTCACAACCACCACTTGCATTCACCCTATCCCCCAAATAACAGAAATCTCTCACTGTTTCCACCTCTTCACACAACTCCTCCACCAGTTCTATTAATCCATCATCAACTTACTTGCTTCTTGCATCTTTCACACACAAATCTCTTTTCAACCTCGGGGTCACCCTCTTTACTTTCACACATCTTCCATGGATCCATTTCCCGCATTTCACACACAGCATGCAATATCAGTATCATGTAGCAAATGATATTGCACTTCCAAAAGATTTTGTAGCTCAGCTGCATGCACATGCTTTGTTCAAACTCCTGAAATATGATCTAGTTGTCTACTTCAGTAGATAGAGAATTGAAGGTAATAAAGATGAACGTAATAAGTAACTTATAATATGCATTATTTTTACAGAAAGGAAAAACTAAAGCAACAACCGAGGACCATCATCTGTTTGGTTTAGGTGAACTACTTCTGGTTTGTATTGCACAAAATCTTTGAAGTAAAATATATTTACTATCTCTGGAAATGATTGCACACGTTTTGATTTTTAATTGAACATTAATTAACTACTAAAAGTGATTTTCGCTGATGCTTACCTTATTATATGGGCGGGCATTGTTGGTGCAATTGTAAGATCCCTGCTTTCTGACCGCAAGGTCCCCAGTTCGATCCCAACTCTGCCGAGATTTGAATATTAGTCTAACTTTCTTTTCCACCTAAGCTAACTCAGCTTTCCATCTTTCTGGGGTAGGTAAATGAGTACCAGCGTCTGCTGGGAGCTAACCTGCGATGGATTATTGTCCCGTTCAGGAAGAGTCAAAGACTCTCATTCGCTTAACACTACAGAAACTGGAGAAAAGTGTTGGCTTCATGGGCCACTAGGGTCATAAAGGATTTAGCTTTTTACCTTGTAAAACCAAACAAAACTCATTCTACAGTTTTTATTTAATTATTTATTTGTTTCAATATTTAAAAAGAAAGATTCCAAATGGTTTATACTTTAATTTATATAATATAGTAAAATGGGTTAGTACTGATGAATTCTGATAAAACTTGATGTAAACTGTTGATTGTTTTCGATGTATTGATTTTAAACAATTTAAATTTTTAAGATTTTTTCTATTGAATTTTAAAGTGTTTTCGTTAGTAAATCAATAGTGTCTGTTATTGTTTTGTTACTGAGAAATATTGTTCTTTTTATTTGATTAGCTTGTGTCACTGACATGTGATGGGTTGACTGGTGCAGTCCAAGACAAAATGCGTTCAGAACACCATGTGCAATCACATCACATGATGTTTAATATGAATCTTTGGTCCATTGGCATTCTGGCAATTAGTGAGTAGTCATTTGATTGAAATTACAAATGAAAAAAACCCTTTCAACCCCAGACAGTTTATCAACATCTCAATTCTCCTTACACACCTCATACAAAATGATACATTTGGTAAGGAGAATTAAAGATTTCGTTGGGTAAAATATTTTGTGCAACATGAAAAGCCAAACTCGCTCAAACTTTTTATATAGTAAGTATTAGATTTAATTGTTAGAATTCAGTAATATGTCATTTGACATGTTTAGGGTTTAAAGGCTATGGATATTAGTACTACTATGAAAAGATTATTGTAAATCATAGCGCAGTATCATGATGGTAAAGGTTTTCCCAGTGTTTCAAATATTCTAGCTATATATATATATGGCTAAATTTTCATTTTGTTAATTGGGGATTAAGATCTTTGCGTAAAGGCAAATTTTGTTGAAAATAGGAAACCAGAATCAGACTCTAAGTCTCTTAGACCAGACAAATGTCAGTCCACATTCCGATCCTTGTTTCAGGAGCCCGATTAGGAGATGTGAGAGGCATAATATGAAAACGTCTTTCCCTTCACTCATTTTCTTGGTTGGAAAGAACATGGCGATAAACAAACTTTTTTTTATTTTTAAAGGCTTGCTCACTACTGGTGAGATTTTCAAGTTTGCTGCTTTCTGTGAAAGATATCCTTTTATAATAACGAACATGCTGACATTTAGTCTGGCGAGTGCCATTGGACAGGTACGTTGCTTTAAGATGCTATGTTCATATACTATCAAATTTTTACCTATGGAAGTGGATTGGGGTCAGAGTCTGTCAAAGTTTGTGTCTTTTGAGTTTTACCAAGGTTTTTTGCCAATCTTTTTTGTATGATGATGATAATAATAATAATAATAATAATAATAATAATAATAATAATAATAATAATAATAATAATATATTAGGTATTTATAGTGCCTATTTCTTGAAGAATTCAAAGACATTGTTTTAACTGTTTCGGCAGTTAAAAACCTACTTTAAATTAGTTCAAAGTATTGGCCTTAAATAGAAATGTTTTAAGCTTGGATTTAAAAATGTCGAGGCTAGTACAGTTTTGAATATGAGCAGGAAGATCATTCCAGAGTTTTGGCCCAGCAATAGAAAAGGCGCCGCGTCGGCTTTGCTAAGTATACACGTTTTGTTATACAGGAGTTGGATGTCGCTTCACTACCTGTCAGACATTTAACCACCATAGTCATTTTCTCTCACCACAACTTGTTTTTCTGAGTAGCGAAAAGTTAGTTCAAAATCGTCGGAAAATTCCAGAACTAACTTTGAATTTTGTAATAAAAACCATGGTTTGCCCTAACCGACTTAATTAGATGAAGCAGCGACAATGTCTTAGTTGTTTGACGAAGTGCTAACCCTCGAAACGTCAGCTTTAATACTTAATTTTCGGTGGTGATTAAACTTTTCAACTTAGAGTTGATTTACTAACGTGACTCATTAAAAGGCTTCAAAAAAGAGTATTGAATTGAAGTGCGTCGGCGATTACTGTTGTGTAGTTTGGCCTGTGGTCAAACTTTGAACCCCATAGTGATACCTAGTACAATTTTCGGAACGTTTAGTTTTTTTTTGTGCTCGATACTAAATAACGAGTTGTCAAAGAGTATCAGATGTTGAAAATAGTAAATCATATTAATTTTATTTGGAATCCAAGTGTGCATAAATAATCAAGGGCGAACTCGAAAAGAAACATTTACTTTGTTATATATATTCTCAATTCGGCGACTCCGTCAAGGGAAAAGCGAAAGAGTGGTATTCTAAGGTCTGCTATGCTAAACAGAATCGGCATAACCGTCAAGTCCCTCTGCTTGACAGGTTCGTCACAATTTATTAAGTTTTGAGTGTGAGGCTGTAGCTATGGCAGTAATGAAAATACACTTTCGCTGGGTCTTGATTGGCCACGGTCTTTGACGAACTCATCTGCATCATTAGTGTTGGGACGCAAATGACTAACGAATGCTGAAACGTTGGCTCCGCACAATAATCAAAATATTTTAACCGCTTTGAGTGGTAAGGGTTGCGCGCTGTCCTACGAATGAGTTCCCTCTGCAATGGCGTATTCAAGGTAGCGCCTAGGTTTTAGTGAAGGCTGCTAAGGTTTTGCGGAAATCTCTTATCCTGAACGTGTAAATAATTGGATTCGCCAACGAGTTACAAAACTGTAGTAGCTTGGTAGATTTAATAACAGTGAACGGCACGCCTAGTAAAGTTTTTACAGAGAAATACCCGATGATGTTGATCACGTGGAATGGCATCCACGTGACTATGAAGGTTGCTGTTATGATGAGCAGCGTAACGGCAAATTTCTTTTCTTGCGTAGTCAGCCTGTGGTGAAAGTGATATTTAGTACGTTGTCGCACTCGTCGCCAAACGCACAGGTATCCCAATAGCATAATTAGAAGCGAGCCTAGTAACAGGCAAAACATAGCGTAGAAAAAAACTGTTATTCCTAGTACTTTAAAAAACTGAAGAAGTCTCAGGGAAGCCATCAAACCAGACAAAAACCAAACCAACGCGATCAGAGAAAAGTAAGTGCTTCTAGGCGTTGTTTTGTGTTTGTGAGGAAAATAAACACAAAATACTCGTTCAAGTGCGATCATAGCTAGTGCAAAGATTGAAGCAAAACCGCTGAAAATGTCAACTGTTAGAGATAATGGATGAATGAAACGCGGAAGCTTTATCGACGTATCAGAGTAGGCAAACTGTTCGCAGATTGTCAGCGGTATTGACACCAAGCCAACTATTAGATCTGCCACACACAGACTAAGAATGAAATAATTAGTGCGCATGCGTAGTAGCCGCTGGTTTTTACAGAAGGCAGCCAAGATGAGACAGTTTCCAGAGACGATTGCGAAAGCAAGAATTCCGTTTGTCACACTCCATGACAACATTTCCTGGCTATAGAGCGTTGTGTGGTTGGTTGTTTTCATGGTGTTGTTAATTATTGTCCACAGTTTTGCTTCTTTTTTCCTGCAAAAGAAATTATGAATTATTATCAGCTTTCAAGAACGTTGATTCTTTTAACATTGTGCTTTAAAGGAAACGGTATTTAAAATGATGTTTTAGCAAAAATTAATCGGCTTAGTGGTAAAGGGTCCAATAGCAAGAAAGATAATAATTTTTAAGCGTTGATAGTGACAATAATATAAAAAACACAACTTTTGTTGGAGTATCCATAGGAACTCGTCGTACGGAGTATTAGAGTGATTCATATTTTTATATATATAGTAATATTTATGGTTACAATAATGATAATAGATAGAGTAATAAACTTTTTTTCAAGAACGTCAAATTTTTGGGACTCGCAAACGGGCTGAATATTCTTAAAGTGTTCTTAAAAATACTTAAGTGTTGAGAGACTTCGAATTATATTGAGAACTATCATAATTTGCTAAGTTTTTGAAACAGAAAAATTGAATCTAACGATACGCGATATTGGACTTGCTAACATTTGCCAATAAATGTTTTCATGATTTTCTGTGGTGTCCAAAATAAACCGCATTTCTCCCTCTCTCAGTCTTGAATATGTTCTCCAAATGCATGTTTTTTTTTTAATTTGAGGTATTTTCCGTCTCACGTTCTTGAAAAAGATTCTAAATATATATAAAAATAAGTCAAATATTTTGAAAAGCTACCGAAGTCGTATTGATCTTTCTGAAGAAAATTTGTTTGCTACATGGTCGTTTTAGGCCTCTCTTTCGCAAGTGCTTCCGTTCTTCTCTGCGATGGCCGTTCAAAAGTTTTTGTTTGCATCACATTTCAATATAGTCAACTAAAGTTGGCCAAGTTTTACTCATTGTTGCTTAGGTATTTTGAAGTTGCCGTTTTACTTTACAGCGTCATTGCAGCACCTGAACGTTCTAAGATGTTCTTCTCACCACAATAACAAACTTTATCATCTTTTCAGTTGATCTTATTTCTGTTCGTCAACGCATTCAAATATTAAGTTGCAAATGATTTTTAGCAAAAAGTGTTTGAAACTGCGGTGGCTATGACAGAATTTGGTGGGAAGAAATTTTATTTTCAAAATTGTTGACCTCAACTCGTCTGAAAGCAGGAGCTCTGGACCATTTGCAACTCTATATCGTTGGTTTCGCCTAGTCGAGTGCATTTGCGATAAACGAAAATAGTTAGACTTAAAATAAAACAGCTCAATCTGTATTAATCAATTTTTAGGATACATTATGTTGTTGTTTTTTCTTAAACAATTCAGAGTATTTGTTTGTAATGTGACATTAAAGCGTGGTAATAAACACCAATGTCAGAGAAATTCACAAAACAGATCGCCGCCACTTCAGTCGCGCGGTTGTTGTTTTCTGTGTCGCACATTCAGTTATCAAAGTTGTTCAGTTCACACAATGCATCCACCTAATGTATATCAGTTGCTTACATTGACAATGTAATATTACGGTTTCAATATATTCGTTCCTTACTCCTTAGTCTTGTCTGAGTTCGTCATGACGTCAAAATACTGCTTCAATTTCAATTTTTGACAGATACGGTTAAAAACAGATAAACAAAAATTAGATGCCGAAAGGCTTTTTTTGTAATAAAATTTGTGGAATTAAGGTCTGGATTTTTAACGCAGGTAACACATTTCAATTCCTGCTTGAGTTTAAGCGAAATGTTTTGTCATGCTATGAGTCTTTTCGACTTTTTGTATCTTCACAGATCATAGCAAATAAATGAAGAAATGTTTAGGAAAAGAAGAAATGGTTTATTAGATAAAGGGCAAGCGAAATTAGAAATGTTCTCAGACCGTTTGCCTGCATGTTTAGAGTTTCAGTTGCGGGAAGAGCTTTCGGTTGAACATTTTTACAGAAAAGTACTGATGGTTTCCATTTACAAAGCAAATGTAACCATGTTGTGGTTAAAGTTTTGCTGATCAAAAATTTTGACATGTGATGACCGCTATAGTTCATGGTATTTTAAAAAATCTCGTTAGGTCACAAAAATCTCGTAGAAACATGGCCACCATAATTCATGGTATTTTCTGATTAAAGAAGGTTTTCTATACAATAGTGCTAGTTAAACGAACAAGAGCTTTCCGCAATGTAAAAAGAAGTTTATGGTAGTCGGCAGAAAATTTTATTCAACGCTTATTCAGCTAGTATCTTAATTAAAATCAATGAGTACTTTAACGATAATGGTTGAGAGGATTTCCCTTTTAGATTGTCAAATGAGAACTTCGAGTTGTTTGACATCAAATCGTGAAAATATTGAATTCATGGAGTAAAGTTTTAGTTGTATTTATTTGCGCTTTTCATAAAATTCTTACCTTGTATTACGTTTTAGTTGCTTTCCGTATTGCCATTCCTAGTTTAGTTTAGCCATAGAAAATTATTAAACTTTCTCTTTTTAGCGATTTTTTTGGGCGTGTATTGAAAGTTCCAAAGTTTTTAGCTTTGTTTGTACTTCTAACGACATTACAGTTTTTATTGATTGTGTTGAAATCATGAGCGCGTGCCTGTCGTATAAACTGCCTTCTTTTGTTTTCTCAAGTGACCAATCAACCAAACTATGTATTTGAACAAAAATATCTGAAGAAATCGATTAAACAAAAATTTTTCTTTAAGTAAACTGGGTTCAATTATTCGCTGAAAAATGACAGCGTGTTTACCTTTTCTTTGCGATAGAGATATTAAAAATTATAATCCTATTCAATACTCACCTCGAAAATGAATTAATTTGTAGACAGATTTGCTATTTCCTATTTTTTTGACTTAAGTATATGTTTTTTTTGCAAAAAACAACAAACCCACTATTGTTCTTGATTAAATTGCGCACTTATTTTTAAGGAACGCCAAATGCGCAGGAAAAAATTACCGACAGTTGCGTGGTATTCTGTAGTTAGGCTAGAAACAAATTTCTGTTTTCCGTTCGTGTTTAATTCCTACAATTATAGCCTTGTTAAAGCTCGGTGTATCGTGTTCTTTGAGGTTTCGTCAAAACCATTTCCCCGGTCGGAACACGCTATACGCTATGTAAATGTGTGTCAGAGGTAGTTGAAATAGCAAATTGTATTTCCTCAACATTTGTGTTGCAAACACCTTTGGTGTCTAAAAACTTCCGCGGGCGTGAAGTCTGTTTTTTGAATGTTATTTTTTTAAATGGCTTGTGCTTTCGACGGTGCAGATATAGTTCTGGCTATCAAGACAGATTGATTGATGCAAACCGTCAAATGTTTTTTGTTAAGTTGTGAAATTTTCAGCTTCAGGACCGTATTAGAAGGTATTTGTGAAATGATTTTGTTCAACACTCTTTCACCAATCTTCTCATTCATGACCTCAAGAAATCACATCGCACTGTGACAAAATTGAATATTGCATATATTAGATTAAATATACCAAAGACATCAGTTAAAAAAAAATTTAAGAAAAAATAAAACATTGAAACCTGATAAGTTAGTGATTAGCTAAAAGTCAGTTCTTAAGTCTTGTTAAAAGAACCTGGCCGTACAATTAAAAGCATTTACTTATTTTGTTATAGTTTTAGCAGTTGTCGCCAGTGCCACTTGAAACATGGGTGATAATAATTGAACTTGTGTCTATTAACTGCGTTTTCGCGTTTTGAAACTACGCAATCGCCGTTGAGTAGTTTTCAGTCTAGAAGACGATTTTCCATGTGAACTCTCATTTGTGCGGCAAGTGCATTCATGCTGTGTTCCGAAGTGTATTCTAATGCCTTAGAAATTTCGGTTTGATTCATATCTGTAAAGTCCTCGGTAAAGACGGGATTTTATCAAAGAACTAGACGCCTATGGGCGTTTACTCGGGCTACAAAGATTACCTTGGCATAACGACCTCAGAAATGCATTTAATGTCTAAAAACAAATTCAAGAGGTACTGTTAGGCAAGGGCAAAGATCTCCCACATCCTTGTATGGTTGCTTGTGTTTTATGAAAGAAAAATGAATTTTTTTGACACGGTGGAGAAATGTTAATGTACGAGTTTAAATTTACCTAGCGAATTATTTTTTTAGTGTTTAAAAAAGATAATTTTTAAAAACTTTTCGCGTTTTTAATTTTTCTGTAACTAGTAACTAGTAGCTTTTGCTAAGTGCCAACGAACAAGACATAAACACGAAAACGATAAAGGTAGCCCGAGTAATTATGCTTGAGATCATCAAAGTGACAACTTTCACGGGTCAGTGAACACCCCGTTGAACAGACTACACAAGAATGTTTTGAACCAAAGTTTTATGCAAATTCGATCAAAACAAACGTGTTCCTTATTTGAAATTCTCATACAGTGTCATCTTGAACTTCTACATTTATAATCTAACCTCTTTTTTTTAACTAAAAATCAAGAATAGCGAAAAAGATATTTTGTCTAAATTCATCAAGCCTGCTCTTCGGCGGGCTATCGTTTGAAATGTTTAGTTTCCGTCTCAAATGATCTTATAAACTGCGCGAAGAGTTCAATTTGTCTCTCCCCGCTTATCAACAGGAGCACATGCTTAAAAGTATACATTTGATTTTACCATTGCAGAGTATTATTTTTCTCGTGTAGAACAGTTTTGCAGTTTTATTCTTTCAATGTACACGACCCTTCAATCTGGAAGCGATCGTCTGTGTAAGCTGCTTCAAATTTTGTTTTCACATTTTCTCGCGATTTGGCAAACTTTTCCGGGGGGGGGCTCCCTTCCCCCAAAGGTCGGGGGTGCTCGTCGTACCTTTTAGGAGTTGAAATCAGTGGTTTGGTACCATTTAGGTTTTAGGGTGTCAAAAATCTAAAAGGACCACCAATAGAGTTAGCAGGTACCTTTTAGGGTGTTCGCCACCGGTAATTAAATAAAGTGGGCCGCGTCGCGCGAAAAGGTCCCGAAACACAAAATTTTTCGATTTTGACTTTTTGCAAGAAATCAAAAGAGGGACAAATTCTGAGCATTATAGATAAAAAATTTGAGCTCAATTAATAATTTAAGTTATTTTAATTAGCCGTGAAAGCGAGCGTTTTCGACGTGCGCCGACGAATTTAATGATATCGAGCATCTTAAAACATCGCAAATTACGGGAGGATCTCGCGTAAAAAAATATAATTCTCTGAATCACCAATCAAAGAGTAATGGTTAATTGATAGGAAAATGCAGTTAAAAGTTTGAGATTACTGCAAAGTTTTGAGAAAAGTCCTATGAAGTGAAACACGCTCGCATCTTGCCGCCATTTTGACTCATGCTTTCAATTGCAAATTACAGGAAATAACGAAATATGTCGTCCGGGCCCTTTTCGCTCGACGCGGCCCAAGTAATAATGACAGTTGCTGCTCTTCAAGATTAGTTTTGATTTAACAATGATCTGGTTTATGTCACTTAACACTCATCCATATAAAAGAAGGCCTCGTGTCTTGTTAACAATTGATGAAGTTCGATGGTCGATTACCAAACGTTTAGATAAGCCGCGCGCAAATTAATAATGATGACTTTATTGTACAGTGATGTCATTTCACGTGAATTAATTAGTTTTAATAAGTTTTGGTTATGACAATGCTCTCCTAAAATTGTAGAAGTAGAAGGTATTCGAAGCTATTGTCTTTAATTCTATTAAATTTGAGAAAATCACGTTTATTCTCCTGTTTTACAGTTGGTATCTCTTAAGGGTAAAATTATTTGTTGCCACGCCCACCAGGACAAAACTCGGGTACCTTTTAGGGGTCATTTTCAAGATTTCCGACGAGCTCCACCGACCTTTGGGGGGAAGGGAGTCCCCCCCCCTTATGGGCAAACTTTCCAAGATAGGATGGCCGAAGAAAGCTTGTCCCTAGATGCAGGAATTTGAAGTTGTAATGCTATTGGTGGACCCCCGGCTGCCGCGCAGAGATGGTAGAGTCTGAAGGACAACGCTTGTCGTATATGCTTCACGTGTGCAGCACCTTTGCGAATTTGGTTTCAATTGAAAGTCAATTGCCGAAAGACCCTGCGCAATCGACAAAGACACTTCCTAATGAACTACAGCTTCACGCCTTTGATGGATAAAGAACTGGACAGAGAACTCGTTCAGAGTAGGAGGGTATCCGAATGGTTTGGCCAGACATTCATGATTGGAGCCTGGGGTCTACCAAGAGTAAAATTTGACTGAACAGCTCACACAGGCAATCGCTTCCAGTTTGCAGGGTCGTGAAAATTATGAAAACAAAACTACAAAGCTGTTCTACAGGAGAAAAATAATGGTCTGCAGTGATAAAATCAAACGTATAAATGCTGTTGTTGCGAAGCGGTGCAGCGCAGAGACAAATGATGAACTCTTCCTCTTCTGATCCCGCCATACTCCTCAGTTGGCGCAGTAAAACGCGCGGCATTGACCTATACCGGAAGCTCTGGAAAATATCACTTTTGACAGGTTAAATATGTCAACACCACATGCTAAAAATCTGTCTACAGTGTTGAAAAAAAATCTGCCAACATTGAAAACTTGAGCATGCGAACCTTGACAAATATTTTGTTCAACGTTGACTGATATTTTGTGCAACCTTGAGAAATATTTTATGCAACATATTCCAACTTTGCCAGTAATGAACGCAACATTGGCTTAAGTTTTTCGCTCAAAACAAGGTTGGTTGTTTTTACGCAGGCTTGATACTTATTGAAAAAAATGTTGGCATTTTGGACAATGTTTTATGTTTTGATGCATTTTAATACATTGTTGCCAAACTTTAAATCATTCTTCAGGGTTTCTGATTGGTCGTCAGGTCGTCAAACTTGACGACTGAGATAATCATCTGACTATTTTACAAATTAGCTTGACGACTGGGAAGTCCATCAAAGGTTATGTCATATTACAGATCAAAGCAAATGTTCAGTTCTCCTTTTTGATATGACTTGTTTAATGACAGCCCAAGTTTTTAATTTCAGATTAGAAGTAACTGAAACTAGTTTCTCAAGAAAGAACTTATTCCTAGCTATTTTGACTAAAAAATTATATTTGATTGTGATTTGCTCACCTTCGCGACTGATTAAGAGTTCTCATTTATCCAACTGAATATTACAAAGAAGTAGTTGACAATGACTTGCTATACCAAAGAAAACTAGACATAGTATTATCAAGTGTTGCTACAAGTATATCCTTGCCATTGGAAATGGACTTATAGACAAGAGATTCCCAGAAATCACTTTTATATTAGAAAACCTAAGCTGGGTTGATCCTTTGCAAAAAGGTGTCTTTAGAGTAGACATTGGACAAGTGGTTGATAAATTTGACAATGGATTATTTGACAAACACCTTACAATCAAACAGTTTAAGATGTATAAATATGATACCTTCTTAGTGGAGTATTTTGAGGAAGTTTGTGAGGAGGATGTGGTGGTATTCTGGTGCCACATGTACAAGCTCAGAGCAGCAGAGTTTGGAGAGAGAGCAAAGTTAGCTATCCTCATTTTATGTGTTTCTCCAGATAACCTGGAGACAGAGAGGGGTGTCAGTGTGTTAAATTTGCAAAAGACTGATCTGAGAAACAGACTCACTGAGGAATCATTGGATGCTGTCATTGGAGTTGGCCTTGATACTAGAAAGTTGGCTGAGTTCCCATTTCACAAGGTTGCATAAGTCATCCATCATATGAGCAGAGTGTGACCAGTATAGAAATAAAGACAAAATGTGTGATGTTTATAGAGAAAAATCAAAACTTTTCAGTTGTGTACTTGTCCAGATATGGCAGATAGCCCCCTTCAGAATGCATCAGAATGCACCAAATTGCATTTAAAAACTCAAAAATTTCTGGGGGAAAATGCCTCCAGACCCCCCTTGACTGTTGCGCGCTTTGCCCGCTACATTGTGACTACCACACTTTAGCAGTAACTTGTATTCTTAAGAATCTTGACTACTGGCAATTTTTCCTTCAGAAACCCTGTGTTAACAAATCTTCTTTCTTTACCAACAAAAGCAGCATAATAATACGTCAACCCAAAGTCACGCAACTTGTCACACCGCCTACACACGATCAAAACTATTTCCGGTGCAATGTCGTTTCGGTTTCACTTTCAAGATATTCGAGGGAACTTCCCGGATTCTAATTTCCTAGAAGCAGTGTTATAAAAACAAATCTTCTTTCCTTACCAATACAAACAGCTCGAGGGACTGTTAACAGCAATGGATGTTCTGAAAGAAGATGTGCACGAGAGAAGAATTATTGTTGAGAATTTGCCACAAGGTGTTAAAGGATTAGAACAGAAACTTGTTATCCACTTCCAAAAAAGTAAACACGGAGGCGGGGATGTAGAGAGTGTTTCAGTTTTGGAAAACGGCAGAGCAATAATTACCTTTGAAGATAGGGAAGGTAAGTTAACCCAACGGATGGAGAATAGTTTTACATCAGTCAGTGGTTAATGGAAAAGAGTAAAGTATTTTAATAGCGATTCTATCTTTGACCGGTTCTCTCAATTGTTAAGTGGTGATGTTTTAAAAGTAAATTTCGTCAATCAGGCTTGATTCAAAACGTGTGGCTCGTGTTCACAGTGAATAGAATTTCAAAATATTTCGAAGTCAACAGCGAACTGTTGATATATAGATAAATTAAATATAATGTCCCTAAACACTGCAGCAGAATTCAAATCAATCGATTTATCAAATCAATCGAGTGTGATCAAGTGATGGAAATCAACCTGTATACGTACGTCTGGGCAAAGAATTCACCACTAAAAACTTGCTGATCCAAATTGCTATCGTAGGCGATTAAATAGAAGGATAAATTGTTTTCTTTTTTCAATCCGACGAGTTTTGTCCTCCTATGATTTGCAATTGTATGTCAGTCAAACCATTTATACAACTAGTTTTACAAATAATTAAATTTATAAATTTTACACCGTAGTGAATGAATTTTAAAAAACTGACGTTTCGGACTGTAGTCCTTCGTCGGAGTGAATGCCACTAGACCATACAGTTGGCATTCA
>JANCMA020204676.1:0-13262 GCA_024336925.2 Zoanthus solanderi | reverse complement strand
TTTTACTTGGTCTAAGAAATGGTAATAGTTGTGAAAATTGGAGTGACCACATGTGCTCTTTGAGCGCCTTTTATTTATGATTGTTTACCTAATATCGGTTATCGAGAGAAATTTATTTATCTTGTTGATTTTGCTCAGTAGGAGAGTTAGTAGTTGTTCATCATGTTTCTTGAAATACAAATCGAGGAGCTCTATGAGAATGGGTCGTTCAAAATTTGTAGTCTCCAACTTGGTTTTTCAGATTTACAAAGGCTCAGTACCGTTTTTGTAACTCTGAAATGTTATGTTTTCTTATATTTGTTTTCAAAGTAGATTGCAAGATGTTCTGCTTTCATGAATCTGTAATGACATCATGATCCAAAATGGCGACTCCGTGTAACGATAATGTTGTCATCCATGTTGTTCGCCTAAAGGTTAACTTCAACGGTATAAATCACAGCATTATGTTTTAAGGTTTAAAAGTTTCCTTTAACTTGTAATTTACATCTAGATCGTTCTGTGTTGCACAGCTACTCAATATTTACCTTCGACAAACTCAAATAAATAATTGCTAACTTGTAATTTGCTCTTTCTGTTTTAGAGTAACATTGGCCTCATATTGCACGGACAACGAGAATTCAAGATCTCCGAAAAGTTTTTAGAAAAAGCTTTAGACGTGCAACTGAAGTAAGTTTTAATATCTGTTTAGTTTCCGTTCCATTTACATGCCGAAAGTGTTTGAAATTTTATTATCGTAATTTTCTTTTAAATTTAAAGGTACCACGGAAAAGAAAGCATTCACAGTGCCATGAGGTAATGAATTTCATTTAAAAAATTGTAAAAATAACAATGCCACATTTCCTACTAAGCCTTAAATTATCATACCAGGAAAGTAATTTTTATCCTCGATAGCCTAAAGAAATAAAGTAAAAGTATGTTTGCTTGAATTAATCAAATTGCAAACGTCTTGCGTAGCGCATTAAAACCATGTAGTAGCTATGTATGTACTCTGAGATAGCTCTCCGTGTTTAATTGTAATACAAACACCCATGGTGTTAGAAAATGAAACTTGTTGATGATCTCCTTTAATTAGTTTTGATCAAACACTTTCAGCTTTCATCTGTTGGCGAGGGCCAAAGCTTGTGTGAGTGACTTCCGAGCGGCACTACAGAACGAGAAGTCAGCATACGGCATTTACAAGACCAAGGTAACCAAGATCATTGAGCGATTTTCTAGTGCCGACTCGATTAAGTTATATTTTTGGAGCTGATTTGTCAGCCTTAGACTTTCATTGAAGCAACTTGGGAGAATTGAGTTCAGGAGAGTTCTTGCTGAGTTCTCCTGTGAAAGGGCAAAGGACACTTATAACAAGGCTAGAAAGTTCTTTAAAAACTATTCAACGAATTTCAAATTCTATCTCTCTGATTCTTGTAAAAAGTAACCAAGCCTTGACCTCAAACTGAGGATACGGTTTATCCGCCTCTGTTCGAGATTTAGAATTACTTCAAAAGGATGAAATCAATTCCCACGACAAATATTGGATGAGCTTTGTATCTCCTTTGAGTCAAAAAGCTTTCCTCGATTCGGTGCTCTAATTGAGTATCGGTGAAATGTTCTATAAAGCCCCTGTCAAATGCTCCCGACATTTGTCAGGTAAAATGTTGGGATCGTTTGACCAACCAACAATGTTGGGAAAGAATTTTTTGTGTTGGATCAACGCTGGATGAAGTTTGATTTCGATCAAACATTGTCCCCACATCAACCCAACATATCTATTGCTTTCACCATATTGGGTTCCTGTCGTGTTCGTTTGACAGTAGAGAGCTTCAGCACCAGGCGTTCTTGTTGTTACGGAGGCCAACCGGAACTAAACTGTCAGCAAGTGTCGCGTACCTGAATACGTTATGCGGTCGTGGTGATCGTCAGGGAGGCCTACAAGCTGCTTTTTGCCTCCTTGTTGGTCTGTCAGAACTGCAAAGTTTTTTTATCAAAGGAATGGCTTCAAGCACCGAACAAATCGTTAATAAATCTTTGTAAGTAAATAATTTACTTACAATTACTTTAACACTGACTTTAACTCGAGGTTCTTGCCGTATGTGTAACCAATTTTACAATTGAAAGTTTGTTTACGAATGAGCTTTTCCAAGTTAGTTTTCGCGCCTTTTTACCCTGCGTGCGTCCGTCGTTGTGATACGGCGCTGCTTAAGTTAAGCTTTCGCGCCAAAAACGCCGTTGTCGATCCAGTCTACTCACAGAAAATAGACCTCCGTCGTGAAGAAATGTTCCGGTGCTTTTAAAGCTCTCTATTATTGCTCCGTAGATCTACATCTCTAATGACGTAAGGCTAGAATAGTTCAGTACTTGGGTCGGGCTTGTGAAAGCCAAGTTCTTTTTGTTTCATAAGAACCTTTTCTATTAGAACGCCAGGCTAAAAAGACTAAAAATCGTCCAAATTTTGACAACATACTAAGAATACACCCGAGACTGAGTAATGGCCGACAGCTTATTTTGTTAGATTATGGCACAAGCCACAGTAGAGTCGGCAAATAATAGATAGTGCAACATTAATTGTTTGCAGCATCAAATTTTACAAAAATATTTTGCAGGACTCGTTAATAGTGCAACATTAATTGTTTGCAACATCAAATTTTACAAGACTATTTTGCAGGACTATTTTGCAGTATTTTATAAGAATATTTTGCAGGACTTCTTCATCAAATATGGATGTTCGTATCTTTCTGGATAGATATACATTGTCCAATAAACTCACTTTTGATTATATTAGAGACCTTTAGATCTGACTTCAAGTACAAGATTTCAAGCGCGCGCACTTATTCAAGAAAACTCATTAATAATAACAATAATAGTAATTAAATGTTTTTATAGCGCCCTATTGCAGGCTTCTAAGGCGCTGCTAAAAAACGTTTTGATGTCAAAAATAAAATAATTTTAAAAATTAATTACGAATGAATATAAGATTTGTAAAAATACGTTTTTCGCTTTTTCTTAAAACTATTTAGGTTATTAGCGTTTCTGATGTCCAGCGGGAGATTGCTCCATATCCTACCAACTTAAATTTTAAGCAAGTTGTTATCTTCAGTTATATTTACCTTAACAACGTTTGGTCTCCGAAAAGTATATTACATTTCACAACAAGCATCGTTACGATTTACGACAGTGCAATTTATTTATTACAATTCACGACAGATCGATTATTACAAGTTACGATAACATTTATTTCAATTCTCGACAGGTATTAAAATTCACGAAAACAGTTATTACAATTTACGACAGGTATTACAATTTACTACAGAGCACACGCTTTGCTAGTCGTGAGAACGAGGCGCTGGCTGAGAATATGAGATACAGTATGAGTCAGTCCACAAAAAATGTTAACGTGTGTCACACGACGAAATCATGCGGGTTATCGAAAGACCTATCATATTAAAGATGGCGCAGTTGGTAAGATGTTTGGCTCTTACCACAAGGTCCCTAGTTCGATCCCCGGTTTTTCGAGATTAGAGTCTGTGCGACCTTCTTTTCAGCCAAAGCTAATTCATGCAGCTTGCATCCTTCCGAGGTAGGCAAATGAGTACCAGCATCTGCTGGGAGGTAACTTGCAATGGATTAGTGTCCCATCCAGGGGCAGTTAAACACTCTCATCTTCTTAACACTACAGAAACCGGGGATTAGAACCGGCTCCAGCACCATGGGCCACTAGGCTCGCAAAGGATTTATCTTTTCGGGTATTCACATAAACAGAAAATTTATAAATAAAATTCAAACAAAAGTTTGTTTTTCATTTGAATAGCGAATAGTGAATATTCTCTATAAATGTGCAGTTTTTATGATTGAAAGGAACGACCGAGCTCCGTCAAAAAGTATGAGTCAGACGAAATCGATTATAAAATGTAATTGAAAGGATGTCTGTGTCACGTAGCAAGTTCTTGCTTAGATCTTTTGTTTTGATCACGCGGTGGCCCTTTGTGTCGTGTTATTGTTTGCAATTGATATGGTAAAACGCGCCCATCAGTTTTGTCTCTTTTTGCTACCGTTGTTGTAGAAGTAAGTTGGCCCTCTGTGCTGGCAGAAGTTTAGCCACGCCTGCTTTGCCGAGGCCAGGACAGAGGCCAACAAAACCAATAAAGAAATTTAATCAAAGAAGTTGAAAATGCATGGTGCTAGTACCCCCTGTTACAGTTGGATGAACAGGAGATGAATTAACGTAAATCACGAGCAACAAATGATTTTCTTCGAGAGTTTTTCTAAATATTCCAAATGGTTTATTAACCTATAAATCATAGAAACGTGTAGTCTATTGCTTTTATATTTCAGAAGACACATGAAATTCCCACGAGTTTGTTGTTATATAAATACCTCTTATTAACCGAATGCAAGGTCCGTAAGTTACGGTACGGATCGAGCAAACGAGGTTAACAAGATATTTATTATATGGCTTCTTGAAGTACATTCTGGGAACGAACTCAACGGTTGAAACGCAGCGAAGACGTTTGATTGGATAGTAAACAATGTTTTAGTGTTACCGGCCAAGTTTTTCTCTGCTGAGACCGAGACCAAACGGTGCACTTCATTCAGAAAATGTAATATTAAGAAAAATGTAATATTAAGAAAATTTTCATTTTTAAAATAACAAAGACAGAAAAGCCTTTACTGAAGAAAGTGTTCAGAAGATCATGGCTGTTGGTTTCGTCCAGGCAGAATTTATGCATTCATCGATTTGTGGTGCTTTGAATCAGCGGTATCACTCCACATGCCACCAACAGCAACAGATTGACAGATTGCAAGTTCGGTGTTTTGACATAGAACACTTGTAAAAATATTCATATATTATACGATTCTCCAGCAAACAATTGAAGATTTTGACTCATAAAACTTTATCGAACAGAATTTTCGTATTGCTACTTGCACTGGACATTTAAGTGGAGGTTCGCCATTGAACAGTTACTGAGCGGCTTTGTTGTTCATTCATGCCATGGCTACTCGATTGACCGTGTCTTGTGAAGCAGAAATTGACTAGTACGCAGTTAAAATGTAAAACGTTTTCGGGAATTAGTTTGGATAATGAACACAAGTTTGTTTTCTTTGATAAATCGTTGGCCTTTTTCTGAAAACTACTTAACGTGTCAGATTCGTCTTGCTAAATCGCCGCCATCTTGCTAACAATGTTGTGAAGTGATAGGGAAGTTTGCTGAGTTTCTAGCTAGTTTATAGGTAAATTTGTTTTCTTGTTGCCGAAAAATGTAACTTTTTCAATCATATTATGTCTTTGCTGTTGTGCTTTTTGAATAATAGCTTAAATAAACTCGTCAATTTACTGACTTGAAGACAAATTAAATTTGAATCTACTTCGTCGTTTACTCTAGATACCGTTTAGGTTGGTAATGATTTCAAACATAATTTAGAAGTTTGGCATTTTTTGTCGCAGCAGTTATAAGCTTTTTAAACATCGTTTTGCTGAAATTTTTCCTTGAATCGCTTTTAAACGATTATTCATGTGATAGAATGAAGTTTCTTTCAGATATGATGCTTCTTTCGAAATCGAAACAAACAGAAGTTTGAGAGTTCCATACCAGAGTCCTACCGTAGGTTACGGACCTCAAACTGACCAATCAGAGCGCGTAAAATTAGTCGGCCATATAATAAAGTACATCATTCATTACGTCAATATATACAGAGGTGTAGCTTAAAGTTGATGGCCACACAGCAACAAATCTTTATTTCGTTTTGGAAATATTTAGGTCCTGTTCACAAAAGGCGGGAAACCTCAGATAGATGGCGTACACAAGCTTTTAGTTTTAGGGACCTCAAGCAACAAGGATGGGAACCGGAACGTCATCAACGACGGGTCAGAAAAATCATATTTCTGGTTGCTCTTTACTTTTTTTGTGCGGTTCATTAGGGTTCTGTTTTCTTTGCCTTAAAATTGGTGACCAAAAAACAGTTAAATGTTTCTCTATGAAGCTAAAGAAATGCCGAGAGTTTTTACGTCCTTGAAGTCCCGAGAATCAATATCATAATGATATAAAAAAAAAAAATTGTTGAGAAAAGGTGATAAAGGTGATCAAATTAATTATCCAAAAAGTGTTTTAATTAATCTTGTCTGCTCCTCATGGCAAGTTGGCTACATGATCATCGTTTGCTTACATTTAACCAATTTGTTACGTCACTTCCGCTATATCTGCTAACGCCGCCACATCAGTCTCCGCAGATTTCTGGTAACGCCATTTTCCCCCTCTCCACAAAAACTCATCTATTGCTTCGCAATGAATGAGTTAAGAAGGTCTTTTCACGTTCTATTTTTAGCGACAACTACGTGCAGATGCTTAGCTCGATGCATTCCAACTTGCAGTCATTGTATTTATTATTGTTCTTTGCTGTCGTCGTCGTCGGTGTCGCAATTCTCACTGATTAAGGCCGGGTTGCCCGGCTGGATACGTTTTTTTTTTGTAAGGTAAACACATCACACCAGTTTGCTGGAGTTATGTTCATCCGGATGTTTGTGTTACGTTAAGCCCGATAGCATTTACCAGATGAACAGAATATCCAGTCGTTTTGAGCCCAGCGAGCTTGAGTGAAGAAGTCTATCGCAAAATCTCACTGGAAGCGAAGAAAATACCAGCAAGTAGTTGGGTGGCTTAATTGTCACGTTAAACTTATTGCGTGTCAGAGGAGACGTTACCTCAGTGGTGTCAAAACTTCATATCTTTTAAGTGGTTTTCAAGGTTGCGGATAGATCATCAATGGAATGCAAAAACATGAGGAAAATCTCACAAACAGAGGAAAGGAGGAGAGAAGAGAGGAAAGAATGGAAGAAAAGAGGAGAAGGGGGAGGGGAGAGGAGAAGAGAGTAGAGGAGAGGAAAGTAGAGGATAAAAGTGGAAAGGAGAGGGTAGGATGGGAGAGGAGAGGAGTTGAGAGGAGAGGAGTGGAGAGGAGAGGAGAGGAGAGGAGTGGAGTGGAAAGGAGAGGAGAGGAGTGGAGAGGAGAGGAGTGGAGAGGAGTGGAGTGGAAAGGAGAGGAGAGGAGAGGAGTGGAGAGGAGAGGAGAGGAGTGGAGAGGAGAGGAGAGAAGAGGAGTGGAGAGGAGAGGAGTGGAGAGTAGAGGAGTGGAGTGGAGAGGAGAGGAGAGGAGTGGAGAGGAGAGGAGAGGAGAGGAGAGGAGTGGAGAGGAATTGAGAGGAGAGGAGAGGAGTGGAGAGGAGAAGAGAGTAGAGGAAAGTAGAGGATGGGAGTGGAAAAAAGAGATAAGGAATGGAGAGGAGAGGAGAGAAGAAAAAAGGAGTGGAAAGGAGAGAATTGGAGAGAAAAAGAGGGGAGAATGGAAGAGGAGGGGAGAAGAGAAGATGGGAGAGGAAAGGAAATGAGAGGAGAGGAGGGGAGGAGAAGGGATGAGTGGAGGGATGTTTGCAGAAAGTATGACAATCTCTCTTCATAACTTCCTGTTACCTAGAAATACTACTATCATCCGGCAATGATAGCATGCAGCTTTGAAATCTAGTTGAGGTTTAAATTAATATTATTCTAATATAAATTAATTAACTAAGTAATGAATGGTTTACTAAACTAGTTTTTTAAATAGCTGTTGAAATAAGTTATATTTTTATTTCAACTTTAGATTGTTCTTAACTTGTTCTAAAATTTCACGCGATATGAGCTTCGGGCGATTTGTTCTTAATTAAAAAGTATGCGTGTTTTCATCGGTGCTGCTCCAGTGACCCTTACAAGATGGACGAGCAAATTATCTTTTTCCTCTTTAATTCATTCACCTTAAAACATTTGCCGCGTTGTCATCGTCTCGATCACGTGTGGCATCGTTTGTTGTTTACAAATAGACTTTGGCTTAACTCCAAATAGTAGACTCAAGGGCATCTGTTAACAAATGAAATACGTTTTGAGAGTGATTTTATTTCAGACTGAATATCATAAGTATTATACATTGTACCTGGCTAGACTGATCATTATATTTACCTTAGACATTCAGAAGTAAACAGGAATGCCTAATCAACAGTAGTTCGTTTTAGCAGTGATCCCGGAAAGTCTTGGTCTGAAAAAAAAGACTTTTTCATTTGCCTCACTGAAAAATAACAGTACAACATCGAATGGCCAATTGAACTTTTTATTTGATTCAGCTTTTCCTAGCTAAAGCAAAACAAAATAGATGCACAAACAAAGACGCAACAAGAAACAAACCCTTAAAAGGCTAAGAACTACTTAACCTTCATATTCAAAAGCATGAAAAAGGAAAAAAAAAGCAAAGCTTTAAGACAGAAAAACAAGATTACTACATCCGGTTCTTTTGAATTATTTTAGGGTATTAAAAAGAGAGTGTTAACTGCAGAAATTGTGTGTCCGGCTATTCTGGTTTTTTGTATGTACTCTGTAAATTCTTGGTTATAGAAATATAGTATCTGAGTAATAAGCGACTTTAGCCATGAAGCAAGATTTCAGTAACCGGATATTTGATAGTAAGCTCCCGAAGTTCTGAATAATATTCAGACATACTTCATTCTTCCTCGGGCAATATTCGTGACTAAGGTTTTAAAAATAATCTGAATTTATGCCTTATTTTTTTGTCTTTCACGAACGCTTTTTGTAGCTTAGCCAGTAAAATAGAACATTATGTAATGCGCCTTTTTAAATCAAGAATCCGTTTACTAAGATTACAAAACATTTTTTGTAAAAAGCTTAAAACTCTCTAATTTACAAGTTAGTGGGTAAAACTAAATTCTAAAACTCGGGTTCAGTATTTATGCTAATTTTAAACCCATATTTATAAAAGATGGGCCGAAAGAGACTGCATGCGTACAGCCAGCGAGAAATTTGCTTTCAGGCAAACAAATGGCCGGGATATTTGGGTTATAAAGTACAATAACGTTTAAAACTAACAAAGCTAACCCAAATCTGATTGGTAGGTGGTCTAACAAGTATATCAGTAATCTTTTAAAACGTTAAATAACTAGAAAGTAAGATACAAGACATTGATTTAAAATATGGAATGATATGCTCTATTTTTGAAATGCTTGATCTAAGCGACTCTTCGTCGAAGTTGAAATCAGTGTTGAGTCATACAGTAGAGGCAGAGCAAATTTAAAAACTGACGTTTCAAGCGTTGGTCCATTTCAAAGCAATAAATATTTTTCAAAGCACGATCGGCATAAAACTGTTGTTATGGAAATAACAGTAGAGGACAGCTGAATAGTTATCATTATGGTCACTAAATAGAAAATGAACGTCATTAAGTCTTACAGCTGTTGCTTAAGTAAATTATTTATTTCGTTGGTCAAATTTATATATTTATTTAATATTTATTTATTGGAAAACTTAGAGTGGTCGCTGAAATAAGATTTTTAGTGAATTTGAACTGAGATCGTTTCGAGAATAGCTATAGACGTTTTAACAAGCCTTTCCATGAAAACGCCAGTTAATATTATATAGCTGACGTAGACTTAAGGGAGGGAGGGAGTGCTCGGAGAAACTACCTAGAGACAAATCTCAGGTCAAAACAGAATTCGCAGTGGCAAAAGCGGTATGAATTATTTTAAAAAACAATCTATCCAGCAGTTGTTGAAGCAAATATTAGTCTTTAGCCACATGGGATGAAATGGTTTAACGTGGCAGTGTGAAATAACAACAACAACAACAACAACAACAATAACAACATTTTATTTAGGTATTGTTCGCTTTCAATTTTTATAAATACAATTTTAAGTTAATATGATTATGAAGTTCTTCTGTCCATATAAGTAGTTACATATACTCTTTCTTTTAAACGTCGAATTTTTTGTTTGAGGCTGAACGTTCTTAAATATTTTCGGCATATCAGCCTCAAATGTTCCTAAACATGTTCTTAAAATATCTTTACTGATTTTAGGCAATATAAAATAAATACATGTACCGTATGTGGTACATTTGTTTATACATTGATTTGTACATGTACTTTGTACTGTATCAAATTTGAAAATACACTAGCTGGTACGAAAGAAAACAAGAGATATAACTGTAAGAATTGCGATTTGGTAAATGAAAAAACATGTGATGTAAAATTGTTATCTGCGAACTTTAGTCAAGAAGTCCACCGAAACGCAAATTTTTTAATAACACTGTATGAATTATTTGCAATAGGTTATCATGCATCATAAATAAATGTTTTTCTCCTTGTCTCAGCCTCAGCATGTTCTTAACTTGTTCTCAAATTTTTGGCAATTTTTCAGCCTCATGTTCTTATTAAAAAAGGTTCTTAAATAAAAAAAAAGAGTGTACTTGTGAAAACACTTTAACTACTGGTTGATCTCTTCTAATCCATCATTAAAATATCGAATTTACTTCCCAAAGGACTGCTGATGAATTCTAAAACTAAAGTAATTTGTTAAATATTGTTTTATAGTTTAAGTTTTAGCTTTTGACAAATTTTATTGAAAATTTCGCTAAATTTGCTTCTAACGATTATCCTGTTTGCATTAATTTTAGCCTGCGTAACTGGCGGTCTTGTTGTTAGGACGAAAAATTCATAAACACGGACGCCACTTTGGACATGTGCGTCGGACTAGTGCGAGAGATACCCCATTATTTGTTTGCAAACTATTTCAGATACCCAACACCTAAATTTCTTTTAGTTTAATTATTGTGTATATATGTAATCGTTATAACTGTGGTGTAATAAATTTGACTTATTGACCCACCCAAGTAACTTTTTTAACCTCTCACCAGTCTTAATCTTTCTTTATGTACAGCCTTTTGTGATTTCTATTTTACTTTATTTGAACACACTCCAATTTAATTATGTAATTATTTAATTTAAAGATTCTTATTTGTTCAAACTCTTGACACATACAAATACAGCTTCTTTCTTAGAACAATCAGTGACTGGAAAAGACTACCACCACAAATAATAGAAACCAGTAACACAGACGCTTTCAAGAATGCCTTGAGGGCCCACAATGACCCTCAAAACTTTTAATAAAAATTTTAGATTTTAACTAAAATTAATTTTAACTAAATTTCTAACTGATTAGAGTTTACATCACCAGCACAATTATTGCACATATTTTTAGTATTAGTTGCACCTGCACTGCACACATCTGCAGTGATGGGTTCTGTCCCTTTGTAGATTATGGATTTAGATTTAGATTTAGAACACAAGTGTAAATCTTGGCAAGCACAACTCAATCAAGACTTGTGTTACTCAAAAAACCCAGAGATATTTTTCATGGGATGTCCTTGTCATATTGTGCATAACACAGCCAAGAAAGGAGCACAAGTATTTTTAGAAGTTTCAAGTTTTCAGTTGGAAGAATTACTTGACATTTATTTTTGGTTTGATAAGAGCACTCAGAGAAAGGCAGGCTTTGAAGATTATTGCCAGTTTTGTGACACTGAATATCGAAAGATACTGAAGCATGTAAAAGGTGGCTGTCTTTGGAATTGGTAATTGACCAAGTTTTGAAACAGTATAATGCTCTTAGAAGCTATTTCTTGTCTGAGGATAAAGCAGATGCAAGATTCAAACGATTTTACAAAATGAAATCCTATGACCGAACTATACCTGTTATTCTTTTCAAGCATTTTGCCTGTGTTCACAAGTTTCAACAAGTTTATGCAAAGAGAAGACCCTAATGCATCTACCTTCTGGCATCTCAAATGAAATCATTCCTACAAAAACTTTTTGGGAAATTTGTCAAAGTGGAGGTGATAAAAAATGCTTCCCTTTTACAGGTCAAGTTTTCAGAAAAGAAAATCAATTGTCTGATTCTTCCCTATTTATTGGGTTCACAACAAAGCAGCTTCATCAGAAGATGAAGTTTTATGACTGTGTCCGAGATTTCTATTCTGAAGTTTGTGAATATGCTGTTAACAAGTTTCCGTGGGATGATCCAGTCCTCGAGAATTCAATTTTTGTGGATTTCAAGCAGAGAGAAACATGTGATATTTCTGCAGTTGAATATTTTGTTAACAGGTGCAAAAGCAATACTTTTTATATAAAAAACTTTGAAATAAGTTTAAATCCACAGCTTATCGTAATATATTATATAACTTATTGTATGTCTAATCCTTATGTGGACGGGTTGATTTGCTGTTTCTGTAGCTGCCACACGTGAGCCTGGATGTTATTTATTTAGCCGTCACGCTCGCGTAGCTGGCCCCAAGCACCGCTCGCTCGCTTCCGGTTTGCATGCATCACTTTATTTCCGCCTGATTGAGTCCAATCAAATCGCTTATATTTTATCTGTCAATCATCTTAACCACGCGGTTGGAGAGATAGATGCACTGGTATTTTTTTGCATTGCATAGTCACGTTCTTTCACGGATTGTTCAAGTTGTTTAAGGATATTTATATTGTGTGGAAATCATTTTTATTCATCGAATTAAGAGCCCCTAGCCACCCCTTTGTCGTCCTCATGTTACACCTTTGTCAGTTTGTCACAATGTCAAGAAATAAAAACATTTGAACTGTATTTATTTGTGCTTTTTGTCACAATTCGGCTTGGTCACACTTATGGTGGTTTTTCACTTTTAAATATAGGTATAAAGAGGTTTTCAGCTTTAGTGCTTTAGATATGGACCATCTTCAAGAAGAATTTATTCAGTACCAACTGACTGAAGATACAGATATACCAGATGATACTTGGCAGGAAGCATTGATCTGCATTAAAGAAACACATGGACAGGAGGAGCAGTTCCATAGGATGGACACCATTTGGGGGTATCTGAGTCAGTGCAAAAGGGCTGATAGTTCATTGCAGTATTCCATACTCTCCATGTTGCACGAGCTGTGCTAGTCTTGCCACACTCTAATGCTTCAGAGGAAAGAATTTTTAGCATGGTTACCAATTTAAACAAGATCAATTTCAGGTCCAGTCTAAAACTTGATGGCACTCTTTCTTCCATTCTCAAAGTGAAGCTGGCACATCCAGAGATTCAAGAGCCATGCTATGATTTCAAGCCCTCCAAAGACCTCTTAAAACCGCCAAGAAATCCACACGGGTGTATAACAAGAAACATTCACGTTGAAAACTTAAACAAGAATACTACCTGACACATCGCTAAATTTTATATAACTGTTGTAACAATGATCAACAATTTCATCGTTCTATTAAGAACTTTCACTGGGATTGTCTGTGCTACTGTGTCTGATTACACGATCAGAACCATAGATGCCAACTCTCCCGCTTCTGGCGGGAGACTTACACTTTTTTGCCTCGTCTCCCGCTCTCCCGCTTTGGTACTTAAATCTCCCACTTTTTACGTCTACTAATATTGAATACT
>JANCMA020204675.1:0-23340 GCA_024336925.2 Zoanthus solanderi | reverse complement strand
GTAGCCTGGCTATGCAGTGCTGACGAGCTCAAATAAGAGCGAAACAGCTGTCCACTGCTGCCACTTCCTAGGCACCTTAGCTGCGCACGCGTAGTTGTGTTATACTTTTAAAAAGTGTTTTATTTATAGAATATTACATTTTCATATGATACTATAAATGTGACATTGCTCAAACATCATCACATAAGCATTTAGTTGATAAAGTCTTGTTTTGTTTTTGATTTCAGGAAGAACTAAACCTGGTACGAACAATTGCAAGTTGGAGTTGATCAACTCTTCATATAATTAAATTGAAACAAACTTATTCCATCGTGTTGACTGTGGGTAATGTTAAGTTACGGTATCTATATTTGAGATATAAATTCAAGTTTGTTTCTTTTTCAAAATGGGCGATTAAAACAACAATAAGCAAAGCGTTGTCCTTCTAGCTTACTGACTGGTAAAAGCATCGATCTGATGTAAAAATAATAGCAAAGTAAGTTAATGTATTTGAATCAACACTTCTGCAAAATTACAACCTAAAACTAATGATAGTTTAGTCCTATGTACCAGTCCCTTCACAAAACAGCCAGTTGTTGCGCATCTTGAGAAAGGAAAGGCACAGGAGTAATGAGAGAAGAAATCTACTGAGTCGTTGGCCGTTTTTATCAAGATAAATAAAAACTCGCCTGAGAAACTAGTTTTGAGCTTGCACGAAACAAGAACGGAATGTTCAAAAACGCAAGATTAGATTTGTCCATCTGACACGTTCATGCACAACGGTGGCCAATGTTTTCGGAATATCGAATTAAAATCAATTCAATACCTATATCACATTTCAACATCAAAAACTACTGTTGGTTGTCCAGGGGTTCTTCATCTGCCGAAATCTGGTGTCAAACCTTTTCTGACCCGTGGATTGAACTGAACTGCTATTTTCTGGACTAATTAAGAATCAGTTTTTCACTTCCATTTAATAAAACCCAAATGACAAACAACAATTATCTTTTATTCACTCCATAAACGCAGCACTTTGACAATTAGAAAGCACTGTGCGTGTAGTTTATATAAAAAAATGTTTAATTCAAATGAAATGCATAGTTAATCATTGTCCAATGTTTTTACAAATTTTCTTTGATTTTTGTATTCGTACAGGTTACCACAAGTTTCTAACAATCCAAGGGTGTATTTTAGGTCTATCTACTTGTATTCATGCTACTAACCTAAAGCGTTTTTCCTCAACAAGATAGTGATTCCGTTTTCGAAGAGCTTACGAGTAAACCTAAGGTTTTTTCCCTAAAAGGGAAACTGGCAATATCTCCTGTTGGTCAACGTTTGCTTGTCCTTTATTTGAAAGAACCATTTGATTCTGTGCTTCTTTACTGTCTTTCCCAACTGCACTCTGCACCTGAGCTTTCACAGCTTCTTTGATTGCTTCTTTGATGTTCATTGCTGGATTTGTGTTTGCAGTCACTGTATGCTGTTTACTTTCAGCTACTCCTAGGTTATTTTCACTTTGGCTGACTGGCGCCTCATTTGCCTGATTTGAGTTGTTATTGTTTAATAGGAAACTTGTTCCTTTAGCTTCAGTTCCACTTTGTCCGAGCAACTTCCCATGCATTGATGAATGGTTCCCAGTTGTTGCTGCATTACTAACAGGCGCACCTGATTGTATCAAGTTGACATTGGTTTCTCCAGGTGCCTTGAAATTCGGCTTATATTCAACCAATCGACTTGCATTAACCTTATTTGTGACTTTCATGTCATCCATCTTCCCTGAAAGTTTCTTTTGGCTTATGTCAATGTGTTCTCCAGAGTTGCCTCCTTGTGCATTACTTAAATTAACATCATTTTCAACAGTTCCGGGACTAGTTAAGTTTTTCTGAAGCTTTTTATTCACCTGCATGTCGTTGAGCTTAGAACTCGCACTAGCATTAGTTTGTACAAATTTCTTTCCATGAGATAGGATTTTGTTTAATGCAACTTTCCTTGGACTTTTGTCTTTCACTTTAAATCCAACATGTTCTGATGGGGAAGTAGCCGGGTTATTTAAGTGGTTTTCGTTTTGTTCTTGTCCCTGGTTAGCGGTTTCTGGCATTTCGCCTTGATAGATTGGAGTGTCGTACATGTCTGGCCCTCCTTGATCTGGGCTCCAGAGTGGTTGGGCAAAAGTTGGGAATTGGCTGTAATCCGAGTCTTTTATCCTGTACTCTGGCCATTTAGATTCATCATAGAGAAAAGAATCTTGATCAAAATCTTTCGCGTACGACGCTTTTAGGCCATCTCCTAGACCAATCAAAGCCTTGTTATCAGCTTTATTTCCATGGTGATGTCGATGTGGAAATACTGCCATGTTGGATATTCGTAAGGCAGAGTCATCGTCAATACCTTGACTTGCAAGTTCAGCTAGAATGAAAGGGAGAAATTTTTTTAAAGCTTTGTTGTATCTACGGTTGGTCGCTTCTTCACTATAACAATAATATATTGTCTGCCGATCAACTATTGGGCTTGCCAAATGTCTAAAATGTATAACCTTAATCTCAGCAGTGTTATATCAGATTCACTCGAGGAAAACAAAAGTCTTAAAAAGCAAGCTAAAAACTTATTTCCGGTTCCTGTAGTGTTAAACGAATGAGAGTATTTGACTCCCCCTGGACGAAACACGAATCCATCGCAGGTTAGCTCTCAGCAGACGCTGGTACTCTTTTTACCGAGCCCGGGCCTTGTGGTTATAAGTCAAAGATCTTACCAACTACGACGTCCCAAGACCGTTTTAAAATGATTGTGTATTAAAGACAGAGAAAATTCTTAAAGAGGAAGATGTAACACAATGATCCTTAATTCTACTTAAATGTTTTAGCAAATAAGAGATTATTGCTAGTTAATTGATTAATGACAACGCTTTTGGAAACATCAGGGAATAAATTATAAGAAGATATGGGTTACTGATAAATTCAACCAATTATAACAAATTCTGATTGGCTGCAGAAACTACAACTATTGGGTGCAATTGAGACGAAGGACTTGCAAATGTCATACACAGTGTTTGAATTCTCCTTTCTTACCAAAGAGAAGAGTCTTTATAATCGAGCGGAGGAATAAGTTTAGAAATAACTATTGAGATGCGTTGCTGAGTTAAAACAATGCATAGTTTAGACCGAAGCTACAGCCAAAAAAGTTGCCGTTATAGTGACTGTGAAACAATCATAAACTCGTGGACAAAAGTCTAAGCTATCTGTGTTTCTATCCGTATCAAAAATTTATCTGAGCCCCTTTTTATCCTACCTCAAAACGTTTTTAAACAAAGAGGTTTTTCAACCAATCAAATTAGAAAGAATAATACCTGTTTCTGATGCCATTTCGTTGTTTACAAATTGCTTGTTGTTAAAATCCTGAAAGGAGTTTAGATCTTGTTTGTCGGATTCGTCAATGTTTTGTGTGGTTTTCAAAATATCTGAAAATGAATTCAAGCTTTTTAATTCAACTTATATAACAGCTTCAAAACAAATATTCAGAACAGATCTTCACAAAAAAATATTAAGAAACCAGAGCAAAATTATAAGGAAATAAAAGTTTTCTAAAATATTATTTGGTACTAAAACCTGGTAGGATAAGCTAGAAAATGAAGTTACATTTGGTTGAAAGTATTATTGAGCTAATAGCAATAGTGATGAGAGCAAGATCGGTGAAAAAAAGTCTTTACTATTTTGTAATTAAAATTGCGAATTTTAGTAATCGTTATATAAAGTACATATTTTTGTATACAAACGTTTTTCTTTATAAGAATTATATTTTTTTGCCGAGTCTCGCAAAATTTTGAGCCGTATATAATTCTTAAATAATTCTTAAATAATAGTTTCAAAATAGGTCCTCATTTTGTTGAAGCAGTGAAACCAGAAGTGCATGTAGTAACATGGTGTGATTTCAAAGGTGCATGTAACATGGTATGATTTCAAAGGTGCATGTAACATGGTATGATTTCAAAGGTGTATGTAACATGGTATGATTTCAAAGGTGCATGTAACATGGTATGATTTCAAATGTGCATGTAACATGGTATGATTTCAAAGGTGCATGTAACATGGTATGATTTCAAAGGTGCATGTAACATGGTATGATTTCAAATGTGCATGTAACATGGTGTGATTTCAAAGGTGCATGTAACATGGTATGATTTTAAAGGTGTATGTAACATGGTATGATTTCAAAGGTGCATGTAACATGGTATGATTTCAGAGGTGCATGTAACATGGTGTGATTTCAAAAAAAAAGAGTTTACTGATATGTCAAAGAAACTTAATCTAACAACGAAAAAAAGATAACATTAAAATGTTGTTCGATCAAAATAGATTTAAGGTTTCCATAGAAACTTACTTTAAAGAAAGGGGGTAATACCATAGTCATGAAAACAAAAAATGTAGAAGAATTTTTTGTGCGGGTCGAGTGAGTGAGCCTCTGTATCATTCTTAAAAAATTCTTAAAAAATTTTGAAATTTGAGCGCAGTGATTCTTACAAACTGGACGCCTATAAAAAATAACCTAAAACTTTAAGCTGGGATTATTTTTTGCTTGTTCTCAATTGGCAAATCGCTGCCTAGATATTTTTACAAAATACTGAGCATGTTCAATCGAACAGTCTACCCATTTAAGGTTGATGTTTTTCCAATACAAACCAGACAACGGTGACTTTTCTTGTTCCTCGCTTTTTTTCTTGCCATGCCGTCCGTGCGTGATTGTTTCACCAACGTTATCTTTTCTTTCTTCGTGTCCCTGAGCTGCTAGAAAAAAACGTTTGTTTTGAACAACTTACGGTTTTTAAAAATTGTTATTTTTGTTGCCCCAAGTAGTTCCAGGAGATATTGTTTTAAGTGCCACAGACCTTCGTCAGTTATAATTTACTTGGGGGCCATCCTTTTTTAAATTCCTACCCTTGAAAACTCCTGGGCATAAAGTGGCAGCACAAGATACCAGACACAGAGGTGCTAACTCGAGTTGGCCTGCCTAGCATCTTCACCATTCTGATGCAGTCACAGCTCCACTGGGCAGGTCATGTAGCTCGCATGCCAGACCATCAGCTAACAAAAAAGCTGCTCTTTGGCGAGCTGCAAGAAGGTAAGCGCTCTCTAGGCCGCCCGAAAAAGCGCTTCAAGGACACTTTAAAGGATTCCCTGAAGGCCTTCAACATCAGCCATACGACCTGGGAGCAGATAGACAGCTGAGGACAGAAACGGTTGGCGAGCAGCTGTTCACCAAGGAGCAAAGTCCAACGAGGCGAACAGGACTGCTGCAGCTGAGCGACCCCGAGAGGCCAGAAAGAACAGTGCCAACAGGAGTCCTGCAGCTGCCACCATTCCCTGTCCATACTGCCAGAGAACCTTCCGGGCGCAGATTGGCCTCATCAGTCATCTGCGCACTCACAGACCCCAACCCCAGAATGACTAGATGGTCCTCGTCGTATCGACGGACGACCAACAACAACCTTGTGCTTCAAACATTTAAAAAATTCTAAACTAAAACTTTCGGAAGTGTTAAACTTATGAAAAAACTTGATGCCATAGATCTAGTTTGTACAATTCTCTTAAAATGAACTGCACTGTGGGTTACTATGAGGCCGCTTCAAAAATGGTCTGTCGCAATACAGTAGATAAGTAAATATTGGACTAAAATGAAATCTATTTACCTGTCTACCTAATACTTTCCGTCGAGTTAGTAAAAATGTATGTTTGCAAAAGAATGATAATCATAGAAAGGTTATTACATTAATATCTTTCAGTACGCGAGGAAATTATTCTAGCAAATTACTGACCAAATTTCTCGTAGAGTACCTCTCAGTGCAACTGCATGGGAACGCAGCGAAAAATTGCAAAGCAAGTCGTGAATAAGGTGAGGAACCTTTTACTTTTTGTATCTACAAGCAACTAGCTTAGCAGCAATCATATCGTATTTATTTTTAGCGACAAAAAATTGCGTTTGACTACTACTGTAATTACTACTACTACTACTACTACTACTACTACTACTACTACTACTACTACTACTAGCTACTACTACTACTACTACTACTACTACTACTACTACTACTACTACTACTCTACTACTACTACTACTATTGCTATTACTACTTCTGCTTCAACTGTTAAATCCTCTAGTGACTGTAAATATTTGTTTTATTTTCTTATAAGTTTTAGTTTTAGTTGGGAAAATAGTTTTTGTTTTCCCTCGGGTACCGAGGGCTCTCGGGGAAAACAAAACAAACTGTTTAACTCAGGACCATACATTAAGTGTATAATATTGTACGCTCATTGCTTACTAACCTTTACGACGAGAATGAAAGTGAGGTTTGTGAGAGAGGCTTCTCGGTGATTTTGATTGTTTTCCTGGTTTCGTTTCTGAAAGAAATCGATTGTTAGGGATCAAATGCATCTACACCTTAGTTGCAACTTTATTTTAAACTGTAATCATAAAGTTGCTATAGTATATACTAAGGCTTCAATCCGTTACAACAGCTTCATCAACCCGCAATAAGCCAACCCGCTCACCCGTTGTAGCAGGTTGTCTTACTATATACTATAGAAATTTAATGTTCCCAACCCGCTGTAGCTGGTTGAGACTTAATCCATTGTAGCGAGTTGGCTTATAGCGGGTTGAGGCCCCAGTATATACTATAGAAACTTAATGAGCAACCATTCGAATGAAACATAGACATTCGGCCATAAACCATGGCTTTCATCAGCTAATGCTGAAGGTCACGTAACCCGGACGGATCACGTGACAGACGACGAAGAAAGCGCCTCAGTTCCCGGTTCAATGTGTTGGACAGACTAAAACGGAGTTCCCCTTTGCGGTTGAGTGAAGGCTGCTCCACCCTTTCCCATATGGCCTCCTTTATGCCTCGTCGAACCCAGTCGAGAAGAGGAGTTTTTGGACAACATGGCCATGTTTTTCGAGGCCGACGACGTGTGAAAAAACTTCAAAAATGGCTTGAGTTTTTCTAATCTTCATTAAAAAGTTGAACTTACTTCCCAAAGGGTTGCTGATTAGTTCTGAAACAAGATAATTCGCCAAATTTCATTGAATGCTTCGCTACCTGCTCCAGAAAATTATTTTCTTGTTACTTGCTCTTGAAAATTATCTAAAAAGTCAATTTAAGGGGTCAGTGTTCCTTTTTAAAGAAAAACTAGCATAAACTCAATTAATTTTATAAAAAAAATATATTTCACTGAAAAACATTGTAATTTGGTACCGTCGTCTTGCATCCATATGAACATAACCATACGCCAGTTTGTGAGTATATGCACGGAAATCAGAGGTACGGATATTACCATAAAACAATTTTTCTAGTACCATAATAAGTCACTTTTAGGAACAAAACAACTGAAAAGAGTGAGAAAATGTAGGGCTTTAAAATGTTTCTAGTTTATATTGGTTATTGTTTGCTTCAATGACGGACTAACGATCTAAATATTGGCTTTAAAAGTTTAGCTGTACTAACTTTACAATCTTGACAGCATACTTCACTATATTTCTTTTTAAAAAAATTAGTTTTAGAATGGAGAAGTAAAAGTTTTTATTGAGATGTTTTTCCTCTGATAGCTTTTGTGTTTAAAATATTCTTTGACAGAGTTCTTGTTCAGTTTTCACATAACGAGAATTTGTTTTTAAAATTTTTGATGTGGGTCTGACACCAAGAAGAAATCTAGTTTGAGCAAAAAAAGAAAAAACTTACCTGCTGTTAGAACCAATGAAAGGAGAAGTGGAAACAACATATTCCTCCATAGAACCATCTTGATTATATAGGTTTTTCGCGATAATAATTTGAAAGGTACAACTATATTTTATTCATAATGAACCGATTGTCGACTGTAAACTTGATGATTTAATAAAAACTTGATCATAGGACAAAAGGGTTTGTGGTCGATTAATTTACTGTCAGTAAGCACACTTAGATGATTATTCGACCGTTCTGAGATACAAGAAACACCTGCAAACAAGACCCACATGGCTTCGTAACGGTTTTAAACTTGGTCCTTTTATTACGTTAAACAAGTGTTGTCTTTGATGAAAGGATTTGAAAAACAGGTGATTTATATCTCTTCGGAGTTAGCACAGGTAGCCTCAATTAATCAAACAAACTAAATTTCCTTTTTCGAAATTCGCAATTTCTTAAATGTAATTCATATCCAAAAACTGTTTACTAATTTTCATGCAAACACAATTGAAACCATTTTTTTACCTATGTACATACTGAATAGTTATTTGTTCAATAATTGGACTATTTTGGTGGTCTTATGGCAAGCAATTATTTTACACAATGGATTGTATGACCTTCGTTAACCTTGTTTATATTATTGTGATTTATTTTATAATAAAATATTAAACGCTTAAGTATCTTTTTCTTCTATCAAAGTTTGATTGTGCAATAACTATAGATAAACATCCTAATTTATACAAAACAGAAGATGAATAGCGAGCTTTAAACTTTGCAATCTTTCAATCCTTGGCTTTTTTGACTTCATATGAAAAAATCCGTTTGTAATACTTCTTGTTTTCTCAAAAGTCTAAACATATGTAACCATTTACTAGTACGTAACTGAACGAGAAAACCAAAATGTTAGTAGTTTTTTTTAATCTTTCCCATGGCTGTCACTTCTTATTGCTGACTTGTAATGCACAATCTTCCTTTTAGAACCTTCACTTCCTTCTACAAAGTTATTGATAGACATATTGTCAGATATTTTGAGGGCGGAGTCATCCTCGATTCCTTGATCTGCAAGTTCCGCTGAAATAAAATCAAAGGTGTTTTTTTCAAATTTATTAGAAATATAAAGCTGTTTGCGATTCTTCCTCAACATAGTAAACATTTAAGGAAAAATATCGACTTACAATCTATTGATATAACAACAGTGTTACCAGAAATAAACACTCGAAACAATTAGCTCTGGGAGAAAATACCCTAAATGCCGTGAAACGTTTAAATCTTCAGAAAAATTTCGAGTACTTTGAAAAACTTAATTAAAATAAACTATTATCATTTTAATAAACGCTCCACAGTCACACAAACCGATCAAGAAGTCTTTATTTCGTGATATCTTGAATGGATTCTAGATTCATCGAACATTTGATCAAAAAGATCTGTGGATAATTTTGTATGCGAATAACTAGTGAAAAGGATTCGCTCTAAACTCCAACAGTTTGGATTCTGTTTTTTAGCATATTGGTGAGGTAAGCTCTAACAATCTAGATTCTATATTCTACAAACTGGTGAAATAGATACGACGAATAGACCTAGATTCGAGCAGTAAAGATTCTATATCCCATCAGCTAGCTTGTGAAGTGAATTCTAGCAATCTGATCATGTATTCTACCAGACGATAAAATGGATTTCAGCAATCTGGATTCTGTTTTCTTTCCACCCGTGAAATAGATTTGAACGATTAAGATTCTATATCTTACCAGCTTGTGAAGTGAATTCCATCAATCTAGATCATGTATTCTACCAGCTGGTAAAATGGGTTCCAGCAATCTGGATTTTGTTTTCTGTCCACCGGTGGTATAGATTCGAACAATCAAGATACTATATTCCATCAGCTTGCGTTGTAAAGTGAATTCTAGCAATCTGAATTATGTATTCTACCAGCTGGTGAAATGGATTTCAGCAATCTGGATTCTGTTTTTTTGTCCACCGGTGGAACAGATTCGAACAAAAAAGATTTTATATTTCACCAACAAAGTAAATTTTACCAATGTCAAAAATTTTGTAAATTATTTTCAAACACCTAAAGCAGGATAGCAGATTATAGATCTCATATAGGATCCGATACATGCAGGCCAAATTACTGATACAATTAAATGAATACTATCCCAGGTAATGTTTCTTTTATTGCTACTCCTTTTTATTTGTCTTGCGTGTACGCGCAAAGATCGTTCTCAAAAACTGTGTACAGTTAAGAGAAGATAAAACCTTTTCTATACATGAAACAACTTTTAACCTTGAAAAGGAACTCGATTACAATATGCGCTTTTGTTTTTAGAACAAACTTGATAAAACTATTAAGGAGAAAATGAACTTAAACTTTAAAAAAGCAAACCAATGGCAATTCCAGGCTTGAAGTTGGTCAATTCACATATATGACCTTTCATGAATATAATTACGTTTTGCTTTATTTTCTTTTGATAGTTTAAACACACGTAATCTTAGTTGTTTTAAGATTGAGGATGCAAATTAAAAACAATTTTTAGACTGAGTTTGTTAAAAAAGTAAGAACAACCGAGCCTCTGCCAGGGTTTAAGTTTCTTATAAAAAACAAACATTAACAGATTAAACAAAATTTTGAGACGGAAGATGTCTTAAAGACAAAAAAGTATAAAACAGAAAAGGTTTTCATCTATACTATGAGTAAATATAAGAACCATGTAGAAATACCTGTTTCTTGTGCTGCGTTGCTGCTATAGAACTGTTTGTTGAACCCCTCTAGTTGTTTGAGATCATCCACATCCTCCTTGTTCAGATTGCTGGGATGTTGAATCATTTCTGATTGAATGTTCAGTTGGTGTCATTTGTCAGAAATTATAAAATGAACTTGGATAATAATATGATAGCGAATTCAAACTTGATAAAGAAAACTACAGAGCAATTGGAGCCTCCAGGCTAAATCGGACTCACGATTCAGCCAATATACTCATTTTTATGTAGTAGTTAAATCATATTCAGATAAGAAACGACGCAGACCTGACTAGCTACATATTTGGAAGATCAAACTCGCACGTCTAGTCTAATATAAATAAGCTAATTCCTACCTCCAGCCATTTTAATTTGACTTTAAAACCACATAGATAGCGGGCATTATCCCCTATTTCTTGAAGTTTAAGGATGAGTTACAGGTGAAGGTTGAAACTATTGGCCTTCCTTTTACAAGCTATTAATTGTTTCTGTATCATGTACTCCGAAACAAATCAACTTTGACTAGAAGTAATTGGTAATGGTAAGCTTTATTGACACTTCCCAAAAAGGGGCTTTTCAGCGACAACTACAACTGTTACAATAAAATTATAATTAAGAAACTATATACATACATGGGTACTATCTAAAATATAAATATTAATATAGATATATAAAATATATTTAATATATATATAAGCCGAGGAGACAAGTCCAGAACAATCCATACGACCACAGCGCGGGCGCAAAGGCAGAAAACTGCGTCGCTATGATTGCATGAACCGCTCCAGGAGTCGACTCCTCAGCTTGCACTTAAAATTGGCAACTGACTGGGTATGCTTAAAAGAATCATCTAATCTATTCCAAAGATTTACAGCTCTATAGTAAAAAGTTTTTTGACCCGAAGTAGATTTAAAAAGCGGAATATGTAACATCTGCGAATCACGAGTTTTCCTGCCGTATACTTTCTCTCTTTTAACAAACTGGACAGACAAATAATCTGGCACACGGCCAGTCATACACTTAAAAGATAATGCAGCATCACGATAATAAAGCTGGGTTTTAACTGGTAGCCAAATAATTATGGTAAAACATTCACATTTGACATTTTGGGCTTTAATACAGCTTCCCTGCGGCTCGTCTTATCTTTTACTGTAAATAAATTATATAATAAAATAGACAAAAATGGTACTAGATAGAGTTAAAGAGCAAAAGTAATAATATTAACAACTTAATATTAACTATAAAATAATAGAAACTAGTCAACAGAGTCTACTTTTAAAAACCAAATAAATAGAATCATACAAATTTGTTGAAATTAGAAGACAGACATGTTTCATTAATATAATATGATACACCATTTAAAGCAAAATCATAAGAAAACCAATTTTAAAACAAACAATGCTCTACCTACTCATGGCCGTAGCTAGGATTTTTTCAGTGGGGGAGCAAGTCCTCTGAGATTTTCAGAGAGCACTAATAATCTAACAAAAAATACTGTATTTCTTTGATACCCGTCCATGCACCGAGGTATTAAGTATGGAAAAAAAGTATTGTAGCATAAATTAATTCCTATCAAGATCTGTCTCTCGGTTTTTAGTCTCAAGTTGTGGGTCTTTCTACTTTATCTCAAAATGCTACTGAAAAATTATTGGTGGGGGGGGAAGGCAGCTGCCCCCCATGCCCCCCCGCTAGCTACGGTTATGCTACTGATACACTATGTTTCTCCTGAAATCACTTGAGCACTTGCATTCTTTTTTTTATAAAAAGCAGGAAATTTGGAAACTTTGAGGATCTCACTAGCTTTTTCAACAAACTTACTCTTGCATCTTCCAGATCCCTTTTAACCGAATTTACATCTCTTTCTTTGCTTTCTTCAACCTTTTTGCTCATCCGGTCCATGTTCTTGAGTTCTGATAATAGTTCAAGATTCCTCTCTTCAGCATCAGTAGCATTTCGTCTGGCTTCAACTTGTTCATTCAAAGCATCTTTGAGTCGGTTCTCGAGGTCACGGTTGGCTTGCTGCAAGTAGTCAATCTACAGTTGCAAAAGGAGTTGTAAGTAGAAAAACAATTGTAGAAACTTATATCTTTATAATATCTACATGTACTTTACTTACTTCAGAGTTTCAGATAAAGGATGGCGAACGGCAAATTTCTCCATTGCTCTCTTGACTTTTGAGGAATATTCAACTTAGCTTTACAGGCTTTCAATAGAGCAATTATAGGGTTCAAAGTCAGATAAATGTATTGTTAACCCTCGGCGACCAAACTATTTAAAGTAACAAATTAACCCAAGGGGGTCATTTGGACCCCACATCTCATCTTTTTTCCACAAGAGCTTTGGCAACCAAAATTAGCAGGCACAAAGCCCGACTATTGTAGTTTTCAAAAATTGTATTGTGTCTGTTAACTGGTTTCCATGCTAACAGTAAAATGAATAAAGATATCATTATTGCAAATTTTTGGAAATTATTATTTTTTTCAATTTTCTTTTGTAAATCTTTTGTAATTTATGTATTTATTACTGTTTTATTACCTTTTATGACAATGTTTGCATAAGTTTGAAAAAAAAAATTAATCTGAAAATAATAACTAAACAAAATTCTATTTAAGATACAAACATCAGACTTACTCAAAATAGGTGTTTATTCATAATGAACAGCTACTGAAAATTTGGTGGGCAACGCTAAAACACTTTAGAAGATAAATGGACATTTAACTCCCTTGGACATTGGTAGGTTAAATATCAAAATTTATGCAATTTTCAAACTTGAAAACAAACAAGGGACTCCCAACTTTTTTTCAATGGAACCATAAACAGGTTCCAATTTTGGCATGGCTGAGGTCGATTACAAACCCTAAGAGGTATACCATCCAAAAGCGTGCATGCGGACAACATTGCGATCAGTTTAATTAAGTTTAAGATAACAGCACTAAACACTTTTGTATGATGCTAAGGAAGCCCTAAAAGGTACCACACTGTATGCAAATGTTAAATTTTGTCTCTGAAACTTCAGTGACTACGTTCAAGTCCTTGAATATCACGGAAAATGCAGCAAACCTTGCCATGAAACAAATATCAGAAACCTGGACGGTGTAGCGAGTACGAGGCCGCGATAAACACACGTGACTGGCGGCCATGTTGGAGTTTTGCAATTGTTTTGTTGCTAGAACATATCAGTGTATTTTAAGGAGTTTATCGTCAGTCTAACAGTCGTTACATGGTGTCAGAAGTCTCCTGAAACCACCCGCCGAGACAACAAACAGGTTAAAAAAAATCGTTGAATTTTATGACTAATAGAAGCAGCGAAAATAGCGAACAGAATCCTTTGTTTCGAGTGTGACAACAATGGCAAATTTTCAAATACTTCATCAGTGACAATGGGCCTCCGTTCAACAGTGAAGACTTTACTAAATTCAGTAAAGAATGGGATTTTCATCACACCACATCAAGCCCTTATCATGCACAAATTAATGGCCGTGTTGAAAATGCAGTGAAGACCTGCAAGTCTCTGCGGAAGAAAGCCCGAGCTGATAAACGTGAACCACTGCTGGCAATTCTAGAATGGTGAAACACACCATCGGAGGGTCTGAGTGCCTCACCTGCTCAGCTGCTATATGGTAGGAGAACACGTACCCAAATGCCTGTAGCCAAAAAACCATTAGTGGCACATGTGATTACTGGGGTACCAGAGAAAATCAAGGTTAAGAAACAGAAGCAGAAGTTCTATTATGATCGCCACACACGTGAACTGCCCAAATTGTGTGATGGTGATGCCATTAGAATGCGACTTCCAGGCAAGAATGAATGGTCACTGGGACGTGTTATCAGTGATGTGGGTAACCGTTCCTATGTCGTTGAGGTGAATGGGCAGCAGTATCGACGTAACCGCAGATGCCTGAGAACAAGTCCTGAGAAGCTAGAGCCAGTGGAGACAAACCTCCAGCTGTCTGAGCCTACGGAACGTACTGAGTCAAGCCCAGCCAACGATTTGCCACCGCCAACAACGCCATCAGCGCCAGTAGTAACTCCTGAGCCATTTATTGAAAGTCGTCCAGTACGAGACCGTCGTCCGCCAGTGTGGCTACAAGACGATGAGTGCTGAAATAAGGCATTGACTTTGCTCTATGCCGTTTATTTGCTTTGTTATGTTATGTCTGTTTTATTAAGTTGACTTGGTTAAACATTCCAGGCACAAGAATTCCTGGCAGTTATAAACAATTTATTATTGTTGGTTTATTTTAGTTATTTTGTATAGCCATCAACTGTTCTTCTGCACTGAGACTGAGAGCTATTGACTAAGAAAGGGAGATGTAGCGAGTTGCTTACATGAAGTACGAGGCCGCAATGTACACACGTGAATGGCGGCCATGTTGGAGTTTTGCAGTTGTTTTGTTGCTAGAATATATCAGTGTATTTTAAGGAGTTTATCGTCAGTCTAACAAACGTTACAATAATGATGTTGGTGATGATGATGTTGGTGATGGTGGTGGTGATGATGATGATGATGATGGTGGTGGTGGTGGTGATGATGATGATGATGATGATGATGATGATGAATTGAAGATTTGCAATTTAATTCAAACTTACCCCTTTCTCGCAAGAGAGTTTAACAATCTCTTCTCCTTCTATTCCTTCTGCTGTAAAACCCTTGGTCCAGCAAAAAAGTTCTCCTAAGTTTACATTTTGCTGACAGTCGGATTAATTGAAAATGGACTTACCCCTTTTCTCTGAAGAGCTTCACTCATCAGTTTAACAACATCTTCTCCTTCTACTCCCTCTGCCGTAAAACCCTTTGTCCAGCAAATTAATTTTCCTGAGTTTAAACTCAGCTGATTAACTGGAAATGAAAATGTAAATCCTAGGGGTAAGAACTTGTTTGTGATTCCTCTTTTCTTTAAGAAAATATCAATACAGTCTGCAATATAGTCAAACAATGTCACAGCATCACTTGTCATCAGTGCTTCATTTAATGGAAAAATGTCATTCTCCATATGCACTTCGTCACGACAAAGTTGAACAAGAAGTACTCTGAAATTCGTTCCACCAAGATCAAGGGCTAGGTAGTCGCCTGTCTCAGTTCCATCCGGAATTGATCGAACAAAGGTTGGTACCATTTTAAGAGGGCTTTTTGCACGATTAGCTGGATCAGCAGAAAGTCCATCTATCATATCTTGATTGAGAAGGTTTATCACTTTTTCAAGTGATTCTGTACTAACATTAAACTTACTCAATACTTTGGAAATCTGTAACAGATAAAGAAATGCAAAATTATTAATGAAACAAATATACTGATTATTTAATCACCATATATATCCATAACGTTTCAAAACAAAGAACTTAAAGTTAAAAGGTATTTTTAGTTGTAGGACATCATAAAATAAAAACAAATGGTATTGGTGAATATTTCTTTTGAAACTCTTAAGTTGGGGCTTGGAGGTCAGTTTGCTGCATTTGAATGCCATTATTCCAGATTCAAATCCCACTTTAATAACTGCCTGACTTTGCCTTGGAAAATAATTGCATCAACTCTAACATAAACTGCCAACTGATTTGTTTCCTAACACTATTTTTTACCAATACTGCATTGTCACTATGTGTGTGATTTTTGAAAATACTACAGTACATGTAGCTTATGGTTGCCTTTAAATTTGGGCTTATATAAAGACTGTATTTTGTTTTTTTAGAGCTGTAATTATTGTATTAATCAGTATTGAAACTTATGTCAAGTCCTTCTTGAATGTGTAAATTTAAAAATAACCACATGTAATAGAAAACTTTACTCTGCTAAAATTTTGTTACTTAATTTGAACATCATAAGAAACATATTACCTATTCTTATCCAACCACATGCAATTATAATCAAGCTTTTGTCATCATTGTTGAACAGCTTGTTATGTGATTTAAGTGAAATTTGTTGCCTTACAAATGAGAGTGTACTATGCTAAATTTCACTCAAAAAATTTATATTGCACCACTGCTACGCAATTCATACCATAAGAATTTTCTTATGAAATTTAACATGGAATACCCTTGTCAAGAAATCAGTTTTACTATATAAGTATGTTTGACTTAATTGAAGTTTAGTTAAGATTGACTAATGCAAAAAAACTGCAGTCTGCAGTAAAAAGTCACAACAGCTCCTTTTTGATATACAAATTTCACTTTTCTTACAACATACACAAACCAAAAATCACACCTATAAACTAAAAAATAAGCTTGCAATGCATAAATGTGGCTATTACTGAGCTTAATTGGCAGGTAGTTATTAAGGATGGTTTCAATTGCTGATGGTTATCTTTAGAATAAAATAATCGCTTATAACAGAAAATTAAATGTTTAAACAAATAATAGTTATTATTTTTAGGTGCTGCAAACTTTTGATGGGCACATCTGTTTTGAAGTGAGACTGGGCTGTTCTGTTTAAAAGTGGGTTTGATTTAACCCTGGGTTAGGCAAAAATTACATTGGCAATTCCTTCTCTAATTAAAAGATTATAGTTCAAGATTTTAAATAATACTGTTCAGATTTTCTTTGGAAAAAACTTGTTAATCCAAAATGTAAAGACCTAATCCGTCTCTGTAAGGTTTGAAACAAGGTCATGGGATAAATATTTAACCCTGGGTTATAATTATGTGCTAATTGCCTTTTGAACAACTGGGCCCTGGAGGTGAAATATATAATATTCAGAATTAAACTTTGTCAAGTCAAAAGTGTCGTGTGACAATGTATAACCAATAATAAATTAATTAACTTTGTTTGAACTGTGTGAAATAACTGAAATGCTTAATAACTTGCTGAAAAACCTACACTGGCATTAACTCTGTACTTTTTATAATAGATTTAATAACTTTGCAAACTCGGTTAATGAAATTAAATCAGGAACTTGAGTACTTAAAATATAAGTGCAAAAATTCAGTATAAAAAAATTAAAATAACAAATGGAAAATTTAAAAAAAATCAAACGCTCACCACAAAAATGCATTTTAATATCAAGATAGAAAACATTATTATCAACAACAGTTTTAAACTTAAACTGATGCCAACTTTCCAAGCTTTCATTGTTTCTTGATCTTAAAAGGAACTGTAAACTAATCACCACTGATTATCTTTACAACAGTCTATATCTTGTACAAATCAAGAAAACTTTCCTTCTCAACAGTCTTATGAAATATTCAGCAAGAATTGCCCAAAGGGAAAAGTACCCTACAACTTTAATAACATAATTTTAAAATTGTTACTTTACCAACAAGAAAACATTCAAGAAAACATTAAAAGACTCAAGTTGACCAATTAATTGAATAACCCAGCTTAGTACCTAGCAGACACAAAATGGGATTATACTTTTTCTCACCTCATCTTCTTGAAAATAAGCTGCTTTGGCAGCAGAGAATGTTTTCACAACCACTGGTAATGCTGTAAACATTCTCAACTTCTAACAACTGAAAAGTACAATAAACAAAAACACTTTTGTTAGTATTCAACATGTATCAATTAATCTTATATGCAAGGAATTGGACTGTGTATTTAATATGTACACTATTGAATAATGTATGACAAACATATAGTTTGTATATTTTTTTTAAAAACTATCTATTTCAAGTAATATGTGCACTAGTTGTAACCTCAGCAAATGATCTTTGACACAGCTCTATAAAAAGTTCTTTGAGATGCTCTTACATTTTCAACAGCACTAATAATACATATATATACATGTATATATGTAAGTTTTGATGAACTTAGTTTTAATTTGTTTTGTTATATGCTTTAGCAATACCTGTAACCAAGGTTATGCCAATAAAGCTTGTTTATCCTAATATATATATTGGAAACTTTTTCTTTATTTTTGACTAGATATTTTCTTTCCATATGATAGCCTTAAAATATTAATAAATATCAAGCAATTTTCAGAAAAGTTTTATACAGCTTTCTCGTCACTTCTAAGGTAAAGCTTTCCACTCTCAAACATTATATAAAGACATGTTAACTCAAAAAGGCCTATCTATAACAACAAAATATTATTCTTGAATATCAAATGTGTTCAAGATTGTATTTGAATCATGATGTATAACCAGTTTCAGTTCTCTCGGGAGTTTCTAATAAATTCTACTTACCATACTTTTTTTCTGGTTTGATAGCAAAGACGAAACTTACATTCAAGCTTGTAGATAATAAAGTTGTCACTTCCATTCAGACCCAGTCAGTTAAAACATTGTCAGCACCTAAAATAAACTATAAATCTATATGGAGCTACTAGCAGATTAGCTTTTCTTGCTTTTAATTTTAAATGTAAAATACTGAAGCTGTAATTCTTGATTGCCAATGTAATTAAGTCTCATTTACTGTAATAAAAAATTTCTGATAATATTAATAAGCTGGAGTTTATAATCACTGATCCAAGAAAAATAGACAAGGATATTAGTAATGTCATGCTTGAATCACAAGACATATTCTTAATAACTAAAATCAGTGACGTACCCACTATTAAAAGTATTTACCCAAAACACACCCTTATTCAAAATGAGAATAAAAAAATAAATGGCCGAGAAACTTCATTACAGTGATTTTTCATTAGCACCTATTTTCGCTGGTAAGTTGGGCAACAAATTATCGTGATCATCGCTTATGAAATGACATGTATCAGGAGCCAACGTTTCGAACGATAGTCCTTCGCAAGACAATTTCATCAATTTTATAAAAATATATTTAACGAGTTACTAAAAATATTTGTGTTAGAACGTATAGGTATGAATCTACCCCGGTAGAAATGTGAACATCGGGTACAATTTATAAATGGAATGCTGCGTCGGTGTTTCTACCGAAACAGTTTTACAAATAGATAAGTTTTACACCGTAGTGAGAAGAATTTTGGAACTGTCGTCGGAGTGAGTGCGTGTGAGACTACGGTGTATTATAACACTGCATCTAATGCATGCATTGGCGAACAGTCAGAAGTTATTAACAACATTCAGATAAGATGGAATTCCTCAACTTGTTTGCGCACAAATCACGTTGTCTCGGTTTTTCTGCTAAGACATACCTGGCTGTAAAACCAAAAGACAAATCTTGCATTCGATGATTTCTTTTGAATGCACTGACCACAAACACCGCACATGAACTTTACACTTGACACGTCCTTTCCACAGGCAACCCAAGTTTACACTTCAAATAAATGGATGCTGCGTCGGTGTTTCCACCGAAACAGTTTTACAAATAGGTAAGTTCTACACCGTAGTGAAAAGAATGTTTAAACTGACGTTTCGGACTGTAGTCCTTCGTCGGAGTGAATGCATGAGAGATAAATAAAAACGTATGTACTACATGTATACCCGAAAATCGTGAGCATATATTTCTGTCAGCGGCTGTGGAGTAGCTAAAGCCAACCTCGTACCCAGGCTTATTTCACTAACCTAGTGATGACAGTGAAATGAGCCTGGGAACGAAGTTGCTGTTAAGCGAGAAGCAAAGATGGCCGAAGTTAGGGAGTGAGTTAGTTTGTCAGTCATCTTTCTCATGTTTTTTTTAAAAAAAGTATGAGTACCAATGCTAAGAAATTAAAGAACGAACTGATTACTACGACAGTATCAAGCTTTCTCAAAAAACGAAAATACACTGAAACGGAAGGTTTGAAGGAGATTGTTACTGAACAAAAACTTGAAGACATGGCTTTCAAGAACTCTGTGGCAAATGAAAGTAGCTTACAAAATGTCCTCTCTTTCGGAATAAATACAACTGACCCGTCAGTATATGAAGAACAGTATGCTAAATTGAAGTCTTTTGTGACAGGATCAAATCAAGCTTATAGAATCGAGTTGTCAAAATTATTATTCCCACTGTTTGTAAATATTTATTTAGAACTTATTTCGAAGAACCATTTGTTGCTAGCTCAGGCATATTTCACCAAGTACAGCACAGACTTTGTGACGGAACACAAGGAAGAAATACAACATCTTCAAGCAATCACTGACTCTGAGCGGTTGAAATCGAGTGATATAGCCTCGAATTTTCGGCGTAGTAAATACATGTTAAAGGTAAGCAACAAGATGTTCACTTATTTACTTCAGTTTTTGAAGAGCGGAGATCATTTACTGTTGCTTCATCTGTTAAATAAGTGCTTGAATATTGACATTGCTCACACTAAGCCCGGACTAAGACAAGGAAATGGGGAACTTGATATGGAAGAGCTGGACAATGCTACAGCACCAGCTTATAGTCACAGAGTCAAGGAAGGGAGACAATCAAAATCTACCAATGAAAAAGAAAGTGAGAGTCTTGTTGCCCTGAAGGAAAATATTAGAAAGGTCAGAAACGGGCCAGCCTGCATGCCATCAATTTGTTTTTACTCTTTTCTTAATTCATATCAAGGGTAAGTGATGTGAATTTTTTTAACAAATGTATTTTTTCCATAGATGATCCTTTACATATTCAGTGGTTCAAAATTTCCATCAGAACTTTTCAAGGTGAAATATTAAAATTTGTTTGACACTTGTATAACATACATATAAATTCCTTGTCCAACTCTCTCATATCATAAAATATATCTGTGTGTCTCAACATCTCCAATCTTTATTTGCCGATCTCCATGGACTACTGGTATTCTAACCCTCAGGGTGGTTCCAGTTTGCTCAATAAATTTGATCTTAAATCAGAATTTTTCATTTCCTCTTGATACCAGTGGCTCAAGGTGGAACCAGGGGTTTCTGGTACAAAGATCAGAGACTTGTATCCACTTTTCTTATACCAGACTTCACATTTCCCAGCTTTCTATGTAACCTGTACATGGGTGCTTCTCTGTTAGGTATTTCACATAAGGATGTTCCAGTATGCACTCACTGCTGACTTGACCACTTAAATTCTCTGATTTTAGCCCGACAATGGTAGACAAAGCATCATGTTGTTCAGATGTCCATCATCAAGACTTCTTGGATTAGAATAGTTTATAAAATATTTTGGATAGTATGTGCATTTTGATGGATCCAAAAGTGTGTTTTCATAGTGCTATGAAGCACAAAAATGACTCGAGCAATATAGCTGTCTTCAGTTTCACAAAATAAATTAAAGTATACATATTTGCTTAATTGTATATTGTCTTTGTCAAGATGGAAAAAAATAATTTCAAAAAAGAAATTAAACATGTTCTCTGTGCCCATAACCTGGTGAAACCCTTGGCAAAGTTTGTGAGAATTCTGGAGCAGGTGAAAACCCTTGCTTGCATCTTCGTTTTCACCCAAAAGGCCACAGATCTGCCCTCAAATTCTCCCAAATTTTCACCTTGATTTTCAGTATGAGGGCACGGAGAATGTGTTTTATTTCTTACATAATATAATTTATATAGAATGTAATTTATAGAATAATTGGTTTTTGCTGTTTGTTCTCCTTCTCACATCTTCAGTTCAGGGAGTGGTAGTTTTTGGTATGTATGTTGTTGATTTCTAGCTGAATGGAAGGATGTTTACTGTTTCCAATTGATTGAAAAAGAAACATTGTCTCATTTGGTGCCATCCTACATGACTGTATACTGGTTTCATCCTCAACAGTGGTGTTGCCATCATGTCAGGTCTTAATTATGACAGTGATGATGTTGTCTACATATCTCTTGTACAGTCTCAAACTGATCTTCATTTTGTCCATCTTCTTTGTCAGCTTTTTGTCATATTATACCATGAGTATCTGCACTAGGACACCTATGAACTGTAGGCCTATAGGTCCACCTTGAGACTGAAGTTTTATCTTGTTGTCAAAGGTGTATAATGATGTGGTCTTTCACGATGAATTTAAGAGCAATCCTGAGGGCCTCAGTTAACATTTTGTGCATTTCATTCTTGTCTGGTTTCTTGGATTGGGCCAGTCTTAATTGTTGTTGTTGGGTCGTTCTTAATTGTTCTTACTTGGAGCACACCTTGTAATAACCGGCACTCTGCCTCTCTTCTTCGCATGTGATGGACAGAAAGGCCAGTGAACAATCTACAACTAGCAAGTTACTTTTTATTCCTGGCTTTCCTTCTCCTTTCATAATACTGAGTGTATGTTAGCTTTCTTCTTAGCTCATTTGTGTATTTCCTGTGTTACTGTAGTGTCATTTTCAACATTAGGCTGACATGAGGAATGATAGTTTGCTACAGTGTCAATTGAAAAACAAGCTGACTTATCTGTCTTGTAGCTTATAATCCCCTCCTGTTTCTTTCTTCTTTCTATTTTCCTCAGACCCAGTCTTTCCTCACATGTTATGTTACCTTGCACTTTTGATGTATATGGACATTATTCATGTAATTTTCTGCAACTTGCATCAGAAAATAAGAGTTTAGGACTAGGACTTTATATTTATATTATATGAAGTGTCATACACATTTCAACATGGTGCATTACTGATGAGGTCTTTCTAGACAAAACTTGTCTGATTGACACTTGTCTCTCTGTATGTAGAAAGCCTAAACACTGAAGTGCAACAATTAGAGATCATGGTGCGATATATACCATAAATCCCAGTATATAAGCCCACCTTTTGTATAAGCCAACCCCTGTTTTCAAAGCCAAAAAAGTGAGTTTCAGGTATTAACCTCTATAAGCTGACCCCCCTTTTGGAAGTTTAATTGAAACCAGGAAATATTTTTTATATCAGCATAAAAAACTTGACTTGGGAATGTATAAATGGCTTAGATGTAGAATTCTTCTTTTGCAGTTTAGTGTTTTTACGTGTCATGCAGATTTCATGAACAGCATACATTGTTGGCATCTTGTCAGATTTGAAACTAGATGCACTATGGTGCGTTTACTTGTGCCCAGCCCAAGGATTTTACCTAGAGTAGAATGCAGCTTGGGATGTCTGTGGTCTTACATTTACTCGATGCCAAAGCTGCATTGTCTTTGGCAGTCATCAGTTTTAGTTGCTAGGTTGCCTATCAAATTTGTAGTATTTCGAA
>JANCMA020204571.1:0-13263 GCA_024336925.2 Zoanthus solanderi | reverse complement strand
ACCTCTTGTGTGCAATTTTTTGTTTTTATCCAGAATGATTCTGGCTACATTGACTTTCGAGAATACCTTATTGGGCTAGCACTAGTCTCCAGACCGGCCAACAATGAAGAAACCATCAAATTAGCGTTTGAGGTGAGTAGTTGTAGGGAATACTTCATAAAATCACCCTTTACTACATTTTACACGTTAGTGTCTAAACAGAACTCTCAGCTTTTCAGCTACAATAACAACTTTAGTTTTGCTTTATATGTAGCAGCCTGGCTTCATTAAATTTACAGCTGTCCATATTGTATCCAGTTTAAAATGGTGGTGTGCTGAGGAGTTGCGCACACTGTTTAATTTTATATTTAAGAAATAAAACACGTTTTCCGTGCCTTTATAGCCAGGTGAAAACCGAGGCGAACGTTTGGGAGAATTCGAGAGCAGATCAGTGAAAACCCTGAGACTTTCACCTGCTCGAGAATTCTCACAAACTTTGCCGCAATTCTAAATGCAATATTTGCATACATAAAGATTTTTTTTTTCTGAAATTTTTAAAATAATACTTTTAGAAAACTCCTGGAAAACAATTGAAAATCCTTGGAAAGTCCTAGAATTTTGTTTTCCATAGTGTACGAACCTTTAACTACACTACTGATATAATATACAGAGAAAACACCTTTGACTGTCTAACATCTAAGGTCTTGCTAGGTGTTTGATGTTAACAAGGATGGTAGGCTGACGGAGTTAGAGTTGAGGCAGATATTGCAGAGTGCCTACCCAAGTATCACCGACCTTAACGTCAACTGCTTATTTAAACAAGCTGATGTCAATGGAAGAGGCTCAATTACATACGGTGTGTATCTTACCTTACCTACCCTCATCGCGACTTACGAAGCGCAAGGCGAGGCACAGGTTCTTCCATTTTGTTCCTTCTATTCGATTCTCTCCATCTTGACCACCCAATGTCTTTACTTTGTCTCAGGGTATCTACCAGCTAAAAGCTAAATCCTTTAAAACCCAGGTGGCCCATGGAGCCGGCGCTTATCTCCTGTTTCTGTAGTGTTAAGCAAATGAGAGTCGTTGACTCCCCCTGGACTGGACACTAATCCATGCAGGTTAGCTCCCAGCAGACGCTGGTACTCATTTAGCTACCCCGGAAGGATGGAAAGCTGAGTTAGCTTAGGCGGAAAAGCAGGTTGCACAAATATTCGAATCTCGGCAGAGCCGAGATTCGAACTGGGATCTTTGTAATCCGGAGGCAGAGATCTTAAACCAACTGCACCAACTATGCCCGCCCATATTTACAATAATAAGACAACTTTAAATGATTCGATTTAAAACCACAAGCAGTACTATAAAATTAATGTTGAAATCTAATGTAGTTGTTTCCATAACAAGCAGGCTGTTGCTTCAGTTACTAAACCACCAACATGAAACTTACTGCGCGGGAAAAAAAAAAAACAAACTTTACTAATTCAAATAAACGAGATACCGCATACCTTGGTTCTTCTTTCCAACAGCGATTGTAAATTGATAAATATTGTACGTCTTCTGGAGTGATCTTCGATACATACGATGGTGAATGTCTTGACCTATCACAACAAAATTAAAGGCAGTTAACGAAATGATACCAAAATTGTCACACCTACCGCGGAAAATGGCCAATTAGAAAAAGTTTTTGTGAGCTCCTTTTTCAGTGTTAAAAAAACCTTTTATTGAGGCTGTAAATGAAGTTACACTTACCAGCCGACGAACTCCAATAGTTGTTTTGAAAACTATTCAAAAATTGCAATAAACTTACAGCTTTTTTTCTCTTCCATTTTACATTTTCAATAGCGCTCGAGAAGTTTTAAAAATCTAAGATGATAAAGTTGAGAGCAATCTACAGTCCTTTTGAATTATTTCAATAAGCTTATCTTACACCCTTTAAAAAGATACTTGACAAGGACAAAAGGCAGTAAATATATACCCAATAAGACATTAAATTCAGAATAATAACACTTTAAACAGAAATAGCCGTAATTAGCGCTATAGAAAAAATCCAAACAAACAATCAATATCAGACAAGCAATTGTTGTGCGGATTTAAAGTGGGAATAAAAATATCACAACTTTTTCACACTCAAAAAATAAACCTAAAAACAAGTAAAGAAAACACTAAAAAATCTAGATTTGTGGTAAAAATGGCAAAATGAAATAAAGCAATAGCAGTAATGTTAGAAACTGACGTTTCGAGTGTTAGTCTTTCATCAGAATAACTATAATTTAGACAACTCAAGGTTGAAATATTTATGATCATCACTGTAAGTAGTGTAAGGAGCTGACGTTTAGAGTGTTAGTCCTTCATCTGAGCAACTGTAATTTAGACAACTCGAGATTTAAACGTTTGATTATCACCGTAAGTAGTGTAAGGAGCTGACGTTTAGAGTGTTAGTCCTTCATCAGAGCAACTGTAATTTAGACAACTCGAGATTTAAACGTTTATGATTATCACCGTAAGTAGTGTAAGGAGCTGACGTTTAGAGTGTTAGTCCTTCATCAAACTGAAATTTAATAGACAACTCAAGGTTGAAATGTTTATGATCGTCACCGTAAGTAGTGTAAGGAGCTGACGTTTAGAGTGTTAGTCCTTCATCAGAACAACTGTAATTTAGACAACTCAAGGTTGAAAGGTTTTGATCACCGTAAGCAGTGTAAGGAGCTGATATTTAGAGTGTTAGTTCTTCATCAGCGCAAAATATTTTTATCGTTTTAATTATCAAACATTTTCAGTTATAATCAATATGCTAAAAGCCATTGGTGAAACGATTAATTTTCATAAAGTTAAATATTAGTAACATACCTAATTTGGAAGTAACTCTGACAAATTTTTGCCGAAAGAGATTTTCTGTCATAATTGATAGTCCAATCTGATTTGCATGGGCTACTCGGAGCAAACCTCTCTCGGCCTCGCCTTTCACAAGCTGTCACAGCTTTAAAATATGTTGAAAAGCGTTGTTTGATTATCAACCTGTTCAGGGGAGATTAAAAACTGTTATATGGTGATTAAAGGAGAACTGAATGCTAAAACTAACCTACTTTTGTTTGAATCTGTTGGTGTAGTAGATTAACTGTGTGAAGCTTTTTTTTAAATTAAAGTAAAATTACATTGTGAAATCAAATATAGAAACTATATCACTCTCTAGAAAAGGTTTGATACCGTGGTCGCTAATGTTTTTGTCAACGGTATGGTATGACGTAGGTTACGATATTCAGAGCTTAAATATGGCAGTGTACTTCGAAATCTTGATATTTTTTGGGCAATCTACGTCTTGCGAAGTTGTTTTTCTTTTACAACAGCCAAAAGCCGCAGAGTATCCATGTTTTTTCTCGTTTTAATCATTCTAGCCGTAACCTACGGTCATAAACAACCGCTGACATTTTATATTGAGCCGCCGATCAAATCTTGTCGATTCGTTACAAACAACAAATTTTTTTGAACTGCTCGGGTATGTAACACCTTAAGAAAACTTCATATGGCTATACTATGCCTAAATGTTCAAATGATGAAAAGTCAACTCTATGGTTCAGTTCTTCTTTAAGAGCGGCGTTCATGTTTTTACAGAAACAATAGAAAACATTTAGAAGTTTTACACCGTTGAAAAAGAAATAATAGGGACTTTAAGAAACAAGGACGGTAGCAAAGACGACAGCAGTTAAGAAAAATATTTTATTTCTCGTTTAGTTTTTCCGTTTTAGATCATCGATAAATTTTCCCTTTCGACTTTGCAAGAGATTCTCGAACAGAAAAAGGTTAAAGGTTCAGTCTCGAAGGCAAACCAAGATTGTCAAATTTTGTTGTTTGACCTTCAAGTTGTCCACAGAACCCCAAAAGTGAGCTCTCTGCGTCGTATCAATGAAGACGACGGTGAACAGGTCGCCCGCTCGCTACATTCCAGGGTGCAAGTTTTGTATTCAGTAATTAAAGCTATCGTTCTTTTCCGTTCGCGTCGTCGGTCGTTGCTGTCCTCGTATCTTACAGTCCCTAATAAAACAACACTGAAGTTTCGGAAATTGGTCCTTCGTGGGAGTGAAGGTGAGAAGTCTGAATAGTAAAACGAATGCATTTAGTAATCAATAGTTCCCAATAAGAGCTAACTCCCTCATACATATAGCAAAAATTGTGTTGAAAATGTAATCAAATCATCCAGAAAGTGCTTTTATGTCTGCTATTCATGGCAAGTTGGCTACATGGTCAGCCGTTGCTCAAATTAAACCAGTTTTTACGTCACTTCCGCTATATCTGCTAATGCCGCCAAATCCGTGTACGCCAATTTCTGCTAACGCCGTTTTCCCTCTCTTTGTAATTGTATTACAAACTAAGAAAAAAGCATTATAAGCAATTTTAAGTTTAAAAAAAAGGGAAAAAAAACTAAAATCAAAAAAGGTCAGTACGGGCCTCGAACTAGCTCCGTGCACCATGGAGGCACACTCGCAAGACACTTTCACTTCCGTCTACGGTCCACAACTTCCGTCCACAAATTTCCGTCTACAACCACTTCCTTCGACATTTCACCCCCCACGATACTCATTCATTGCTTGCGCATGAATGAGTTCAAAAGAAGGGAAGTGTTAAGGCGAGAGTGGGTGGTACTTGCCGTCTTCTTTCCATTGTATATTTTCCCTTACGCGTTTTAATGGTTAGTCTGCACACCTTCAGTACGACTCAGACTTTTATCTTCACTCCGACGAAGTACTAACGTCCAAAACATCAGTGTTGTTACAAAAAAAGTGCTCCTTAATGCTCAGAAAAAATTCTGGAATCAAACCCTCAACCCTCTGATTACCGGTCAGATGCTCTCCTCACTGAGCTACAAAGACTCGCAAGGGGAGCCAGGTCACTGGTTAAATTCTTGTCGTCTCTCCTTGTGAGTCTCTGTAGCTCAGTGGGTTTCGTTGCATCACTATATAACCACCTCTTTATTTATATCTCTTGCATTCACTTCGACGAAGGACTACAGTCTGAAACGTCAGTTGAAAAACTATTTTCACTATGGTGTAACTTATCTATTTGTAAATTTCTTTACGAAAAACTAAGTTTGATTAAAAATACATTTTACACTCTTGGTTCATTAGGGAATAAATTCAACCAAATTACTGCCTTTCTTTTATCTTCAAGTAAGTTTGTAAATAATTTTAAATGATAAAAATAACAGTTTGAACTAGAATACCAGTAAGTATGCTACGTAATGGTCTAAAATTTATAACAAAAATATCAATTACAGCAGCAGTGATAGAGTACTAAAGTGATGACGTCACAAAAATTTGATTTGAAAGATTACTAATATAGTTGTAGAATTCAAAATGTACAAAATGATAAATGCCGTCATGCCAAAATTTAGCATAAATTATTGCCACCAATCAGTGATGAGATATTGCCAAGGCTATGCTCTGATGATCCAATACAAATCCGTTTTAAATAAGGTATTTTCACAATCATGCGCAGTGCGTATATTCCGCTGTTTTGGCGGGACATTGGTCCTACAAATCTCACGATTTCTCGGATAAAAGTGTTTTATTCTTTGTCAAGGTATTTTTATAAACGAGCGCAGTGTTTATTTTTCATTCTTATATCGGGGCCGCATGTTTCTGTACGACCTATGGCCCGCCAAAGCAGTGGGATGTACACACTGCGCATGAGTGAATGACGTCTAAGTGAATGATGGACTACAGTTCGAAACGTCAGTTCAAAAATTCTTCTCTCTACGGTGTAGAACTTACCTTTTTAAATTGGCTTGGGTCCTAATGTTATGAACCAAGTCATATTTAGAAAGATTTGTATGGAGTCATTAGAACATAACTGTGGTAATATCTTGCCAACAATGTGCAACAATGTCTTGCAATTGGTGGGTTTCATAAAGCTCCAGTTCAGCGAACATGCTGGTCAGTTATGCAAAAGAATCTTATTAGAATCTAGTTTGATTCTCATTATTTGACCTCCATCCGCCATTGTGTTATATCCTCATGGGAGAAACCCGAGAATTGATCTCTCGGATGATCTCAACAAATCCTATAAGTTCACAAATTTTAATAGTAGTAGTGGCAGTAGTAGTAGTAGTAGTAGTAGTAGTAGTAGTAGTAGTAGTAATAGTAGTAGTAGTAATAGTAGTAGTAGTAGTAGTAGTAGTAGTAATAGTTGTAGCAGCAGCAGTATTGAGCTGGTGAAAATTTCCATGCATGATTGAAAGACCTCAACGGGAACGTATAAAAAACACTTCGTAAATCTTCATAGACCACTTGCCTATGGCGCGCCGTTTTCGACAAAAATACTTAACGTGTGAAATATAAAACTTGTTGTAAAAATATACGACATGTAGCGAAAATATAATACTAATTGTGTAGAATATACGACATGCAGCGAAAATATAATACTGTGTAGAATATACAACATGCAGCGAAAATATAATACTTACTGTGTAGAATATACGACATGCCGTATTGTGTAAAACATACAACTTGATGCGAAAATATATACTTTCGCTGCATGTCGTATATTCTACACAGTAAGTATTATATTTTCGCTGCATGTCGTATATTTCTTACAACAAGTTTTATATTTCACACGTTAAGTATTTTTGTCGAGAACGGCGCGTCATACTTGCCGTACCATAATGGCACAAACTAATTCATTTAATGAGTTATTCATGTATTATATAAATTTGCGGTTAATGTTCTTAAAATTTTGTAAAATTCGCATTCTGTTTGCCATAATAAGTAAAAATTATGAGAAGTGATTCTCCAATGCAATTCCAGATTAGTGGATAATAAATACAACGTTCTCAAAGACATTGGAATTGTTCACTTTCATGAGGTTTCAGATTTTTGCTTCGCCATTATAACAGAAATGAGGAGACACTCGAGAGAAATCAGAGTGCACAGAAAGATTAAAGTAGATGCTAGTTCAAAATTTGTAGCGATATTCTTTATGCATATCGGTCGAATATCGACCGGCAGCCACGCATCGCTTCTAAACTTGACATTTGTAAAGAGATACCTTACTTAACACCAAGAACGTAAAGGAAACAATCATAAATTATCCCCGGAGTTCTTTAAGTATTATTACGCAACAAAATGCACACTTACTTTCAAGTGTGGCACTTAAGTTATATTTGGAGCGAGAAAACATTAACTGCGCGGTTTCGTATTACACCTATATGTTAGGATTAGCTATGATAATTTATTACCTCCTCGCAGCCATTAATTTAGCATTGGTCAATCATAAAGATATGAAGTTAGCAGGCGTAGGTTTTTTTCTTACAAGGAGTTTCTTTCTTCTTAAAAGCGAAAAAAGACACATAAAGGAATGAAAGTCATTTTTAAACGACGCTTCTGCCTGCAGCCTCAACACCTTTCCAGTTTAGTTTTGCTTGTATAAGTAAAGTTATAGACATTTAAAACACCCAGTCATCAAATTTTCTTATTGAACGAACATTTTTATGAACCATTTTTACGAGCTAAAGATTCTACAACGTGAGTGTTTAGGTACAAAGCTAAACCAAAGAATGCCGCGTTTAAGTCGGTATTGGAGGAACGTCTCTCGCTATCTTTTTAATTCAATTTAAATAAAGTAAAGATCTATATCAGTATGTGTACAAATGGATGCGTCCAAAGTTTAAACTCTGATTAAGGAACAAGTCTTCTTAACCGTACTGAGCAATATCAAGATCTTTTCATTGTAAAAGCGTTGAAACAGACTAAACCATTACTTTGTACGTGACTATAGCAGTCTTTTATAATTCAAAATCATTAGCGGCGCTTGGGGATAATCGACTAAGAGTGAAGAAAAAAGACATTGTTAGACAAAAGCACACACAAACTATAATCCTCTTGAACCTCTTTTGTTAATAGAAATCAGTGTTTTTTGTTTTCCTGTACTAATGGCTGTTTTCGACCCAATAAATAGATATAATACGTCAGCGGAAACTAAACGCGTGAGCTTGAGCAAGTCTAAGTTGAAAAGATTAATTAGGACCGTAAAGAGAACACAAAGATGAAGTTTCCAGAATTACCATTTGTCAGAGAGAGGGAACTTCTTGTATTTACTTTTTAGTACATCAGATTGTTGGTTTGGACCGTCAGAAAAATGGTTAAAACTTGAACGTCCAATAGACGCTATTTACTAAGCGCTGTATAAAAAAAATGTAGCCACCTACAATAAAAAGGGAATTGCAAAGATTGAATCGGGTGAAAGATTGAACAGAGCTATAAATCACTTAGTTTTCTTGATAACGTTTTGATTTTCTTGTTCTTCGATAGCTGATTCAAATAAGCCGTCAAAAGCAAAACTTAAACTTGAGGTCGCCATGTTATTTGTGAGTGGGAGTTTTTGCCATGGGTATGAAGTCACTATATAGTGAAAAACTAGCATTCTCGATTTGGATCGGACGAACGGCATATTTTTCACCAGTGAAAAGGTATCGTTCGCGTCTTCTATAAGCCAATGAGTTTTGCATATCAATAATACACTAACTCTTTTTTCATGCGAAAATCTCAGTATGTATGAAATAAAACAAAATAACAGAGCATATTAGAACTACTGTCACCTAATTTATGTCCATTTAAGTGCAATGCAGTCGAGTTGATAAAGAACGTCAACAAAGATAATTGTTATTTTGACTTCAAATTAAGTTGAACTTGCTCTTCTACTTTTAAACCAAAGGCTACATCATTTCCACTAGGTCTAAAAACAAAATCTTTTACATCTCTAAATATAAAAATTTTCGACCAGCACGAAGTCATAGTTTATGATTTCTTTGAACTCGACTTATAGAAAAAAGGTGTTTCTCCTTCAAAACTCTTTAAAGTCAATCAGAGCAAACTATTTTGTTGACTGAAAAATCTCCTCAGCACAGTCAGGAAACGCAAACTTAAATCTATTTTTATCCGAGCTTTGCTTTTAAAAGATCTCTTCAAAGGAACACTAGGAAATGCTTGCTTACGTCTGGTTTCAGATGAATTACGTCTGGCATAAAAGTAAACATCAACAGATTAAAAGACACACAAAGATAAGCCGAAACCACAGATAGCTCCCAGCACGCTGTGATATATAGAGAGATGATTTTAAACTTAAATTTACAAATTTATGTTTTGTAGACCGTTCAAAAGAGATTCAAAATGAGATAAATCACATGAAAAATTAGAACACAAAAGACAGCAGACATAATATCAGATAGTAGACAATTATACAAGATTTTCCTTGGATAAAAAGTACGTGAACATTCGTTAAAGGACTGTATGTCTGTTTTTTAATTAAATCCAGATAATTAAGGACCAGCTTGTAACAACTTTATCGATGTGTTTATAACTGAAAGGCGTGTCATTTCATGGTTTATGCAGACATGCGACTGTGCTGTTGATACTAATTCTCACCCACCTACCTGAAGTAGTTAAGTTTTCGTCGTGCGTCTAATGAAATCATTTCGTAATAAGATTTTGAATCATCGTCCCTAGCCGAGATTCTTTTACGAGATAGTTATACTAACAGCGACCTATTTTTGTTCGAACAACGCAAAAATCGGGTTATTGGTTTGATCTCTTCCTTCAAGCAAAAAGGTCCCGAGTTAATGCGGGGCTATCCCATGCAAACTTTAAAATCTTTGTGTGACCGTCTTTTCTGCCAAAGCTTACTCAACTTTCTATCCTTCCTGGGTCGGTAAATGAGAACCAGCGTCTGCTGGGAGCTAACCTGCGATGGATTAGTGCCCCGTCCAGTGGGAGTCAAAGACTCTCATCCGCTTAACACTACAGAAACCGGAGATAAACGCCGACTCCATAGGCCACTAGGCTCGTAAAGGATTATCTTAGCACTGTTAACTATGCACATTAAATACTTTTACTTTTACTTATTCTTCTTAAACGGTTACCCGTGTGTTTCCCATAAAATGTAACAAAAAAGCTAGTTTATAGCCAATAATCTACCAGCATCATGTGTAAAAAAAAAACTTTTGTAGAAGTTGCAACATTTTTAACTACTTTCAATTAAGTTATCGCCTAATAGGAATCGCATTGATACAAAAAAACTTCTAAAAGTACCCGGGGAACAGTGCAATTTAAAGTCAATTTAATTACTTGGATTGTAGAAAATTTCAACGTCAATCAACCGACCAGAAGCCGGTATTCTTGCAGATTCGTGGTGTGCCGCAGATACGGGAAAGTATGCATGGAAACAGCAATTTTTTAGAAAACAAACAAGATCAACATTAAAACACGACCAGGAAGATGCAAAACAAAAGAGTGTATTAAAGCTAACTGAATCATGCAGTTATTAGCAAGTAAAGCATCTACAAGTGTAATGGCTGTTCCATTCTTCAATAAGGGGCTTAAAAGTGGTCTAAAAAGCTTATATCAAAGAATAGACTTCCTCAATTACGTGTTCATGAAGTGCAATCGTGATCTTTCAAAGAGATTTGAAAAGCACTTAAAAAAAAAACAAGCAATGTTTGATCAAGAGATTCTACAATAAAAAACAATAGTGACAGAGAGGCCACGCACTGAGTAGTACCACCTGCAGAGTGGAAATTCAAGATTTACAGGAGTTTATCCGCATTGACTGACTGAAATCCTAATTCCATTAGACTGCCGCCGCATTACGTCCCATAAAACGTCTTAACTTGGGGAATACGACTGGATATTTCACATGACACATGGTTGAGAAGAATTTGGTCACGAATGTTTTCCTTTTAAAAGAATTAAGCACAAGCTTAAACTTTTACTTCTGACAACATAGGCCAACCATTTGTTTATTGACGTTCGAAGTATAAACATCGCTTTACTGTATACAAATAACAAATTATCTCCCAAAAAAAAAGAGTGTGAAAGAAATTATCTCTTTAGCCGGATAACCCAGCCTAACTATAGCCTTGGCGCCTTATCTTAAAAAAAAAAAAGAATTAGCGTTAGGTTTAAACCCTAATTGTCAACCTCAAGGAATAGAATCGTCCGTGTACATATTTACTATATTCCAAGACCAAATGAAAGAATGAATATTTATGGTTTGTCCGCTCAGCTCTGATATTTATCAGGGTGTTTCCCATTCAGAGTAAAACTTTTATTACTTTTCAGCCAGATAAGGTTTCTTATTCACCTAAAGGTATAGACTGAATTGTCCGTGTATATCTGTATTATCCAAGACCAAATAAAAGGATGAATATTTAGGGTTTGTCCCATCAGCTCTGATATTTATCAAGGTGTTTCCCATTCAGAGTAAAACAACCGTAAGAGGTTTGCCACGATTTGAAATTACGCAAGCTAAAATTCTATATATTAACATGTAAATTCACATCTGAAGCTACATAAACTGTAGAATATATGAAGCTGAAAACTAATTTCAAAACAGTTACCGTTCATCAGCAGGAGACCAAAACTTTATCTAGAAACTCAGTATATTGTTTCGATAGACAATAATTGATTAAATGTGAAAGAGATTTATATAGAGACAAGTTTATTACAAGGAAAGAATGGATCCGAAACAATGATATTTTAAAATATCAAGCTTTAGGGTTCTAAAAATAATTTGTCCTTCTGCGATCATTATCAATATCATTGTATGAAATTATTCATATATAACCCTTTTTAGTTATTTTATTTCAGTGTATACTAAAATAAACAAACTGAAAATGCTCTCCATGCTTGTCCCGAAAACACTCGATATCTCCTGAGGTGGGCATACCGCGAACGCTGTGTGCATATATGTCTTATGAGCGCACTTTACATAAACAACCACCAAAGATAGCAGTCGATGTCTTGCAAGAGTTATAAAAACATTTATCACCATGTTGCAATTAATCATCGATGACTGCAATTAATCATGTAACTGCTTTTTGTGACAGAAGACAAAAATAACAAAGGGCAATTTTATAGTCGAGCATTGCACAAGAAGCCCGACTAATAGTTTGTTTTGGGGAGGGGTTTTCAATCTTTTTCTCCAAAGTTCTAGAACATGGTTGTCCTATGTCACAAGGAAACTTCGCACCCTAGAGTCATCCATGAGTGCCAACATGATCACCGTCTGGACTGCCCATGGAGCTGTGGTGAACAAATTTAATTAAACCCATACACTTCTTGAGTAAACATCCTTTCAAACAAAATAAATTTAATTTTTAAAATTGTTTGCAAGCGTCAAGTCATTTAGCACCTTCTGATTTCTCTTCTTACTCTAACAAACGCTCATCAAATGTAAGTAGTAGCACAAACGATAGAAACTCCAACTGCAAATCGAGAGCCCCGGATTTGAATTTCCGTTTCTTTGCATCGTTAAGCCGATTGTTAATTTCACAAATGTTTACAAAAACATATGCGCTACAGTGTATGTGTAAAAACAATAATGGCATTTTCAATTCCATGCAACAATATACTTATCCTCGGATATTATCACGCTGCTGATACGAAGCGCCGCTATCACTCCTTTTATAACCTGAGGCATCTACTAAACACAACACTAATAATAATGAACCGCAGAGTTGAAGAGGGGTAAAATAAATATACCTAGCCAAGCTAACATTTAGGAGCCTAATAGTTCATGCATGATCCACTCTTTAATTTTCCCTAGATATGACACTAATAAATATCACGTTAGCTCCCACACTGAGACAGCTGCTACTTATTTGACCGAATAGACTCTTTGTAGTTGGGGGTCACGTGACCACAGCTACCTTAAATCAATCAGCTATGATAAAATGACATCCAGAAATGGAAAGAGCAAGTTGACATTGGTAAAATGGCAATGTTTCAGCAATTGACTTCAAATATGTAAAAAATGGCAAGCAACAGAAAATAGGATATTTTGTAAGGATTTGCATGACTGGAGAGCAAGCCTTGCTATCCAGTTCCATTTTCACATACATTTCCTTAGAAAAACTTTGATTTTATATTCGCTGTCATTTTTGAGGTATTTAACGTTGAGACTTGAAACTATGCCTTTTAACTAATATTAACTTGCTCTTTCCATTTCTGAATTTCATTTTTTCATATCTAATTAATTTAAGATGGGCGTAGTCACGTGACCTCTAACTGCAAAAGGCTTATTACGGAAAATCAGTACACAGAGGCGGTGAGTAAACCCGGGGCCTTGTGGCTGAAAGAAAGATCTTACCATTTGCGCCAAACACGCTGCACTGACACTCAACTCCTCTACCATCTTATAACCACCACCTTTTTCTTAAGTTGGAGGTTAGCCCAATTGGTAAGGCGCCAGTCTGCTGTGCGGGAGGTCTCGGGTTCGATTCCCGGCCGGACCACCACTCAG
>JANCMA020204465.1:0-13264 GCA_024336925.2 Zoanthus solanderi | reverse complement strand
GATAATTAGACCCCCCCCCCAGAATTTTTTGCCCTGCTACGGCTCTGACGTGTAAAGAAAATAGTGGTTTCACATATGGTTTTGTGCGTTTCTCGATTATTTCAAAGGTTGTTGTTACTGTGCGCTTCACAAATAAAGACAAATGTGGCAAATTAAAAAGTTTTTATTTGAATTTGTTCGATTGTGTTATAGCGAGCTCTCGTATCATTAGATCACTCATTCCCAGTTAACACACAGACCCTATGCCAAAACGGCGGCTATTTTAATATTCTTTTGTCTACATTCAGATTAGCCCTACTAACCTCGTTCTTGAGTTAAACTTTATAAGAATATCTTACCTTAAACGAGGGTAGTAGGGCTAATTTGAATGTAGACAAAAGAATATTAAAATCGCTGCCATTTTGGCATAGGGTCTATACATTATAATTTATTGTGCTCAAGCTTGTCAATAACAAGCCGGAATTGGTTGGTTACGCGTATGAGTAATGATTTTTCTCTTTGTAGTTATTTATTTTTATTCTTATTTGATACTCAACTTGTTTTCCTTTAAAGAGGAATATGTACTCTATAGAAAAAAGCTTAAAGCACAAATTATTGAATGCACATGATAACAGATTAGTTTACAAAAATATCAATGAGTGATACTGAGTTTTTGTGAACTCGTATTGGCTTGTCGATGGTAGGAATGAGATGACAGCATGAAAGAGACAGTAGGAAGTCATGAGCATATTGACAGTGTAGTAATGAATCGTTCGAGGAATACCGCTATTATTATTATTTTATTATTATTATTATTATTATTAAAAATTGCTTATTGCACTGGCAGATGTTGTACGTTTTTAAAATTCCTTAAGAGAGCGAGTCATAGCCATGGACCAGGGATCTCTCAAGGTTTTCCTTCTTGTAGCTAGCATTCTTGCACTTTTCTAAAAATCCTTGCCGTTCCGATTAGAGCCGTTTTTTGTAAATACTCCGTCTTAATCTTTATAGCTTGTCATCTCCAAATACCAGGGCTTTTTGACACACTACCAAGAGCCCCAGTGACAATGGGCACCACTTTTACATCTTTCTTTCTCAATTTCTTTGTAATCCCCCGCCTAAGGTCCTGGTATTTTTCAACCTTTCTGTTTCTTTCTCACTAATTCTGATGTCACCAGGTATGGCTACATGAATGATGGTACAAACTTTGCTTCTTTATTTACTAGGATAATGTCTGGTCTTCGGGCCTCTTTAACATGATCACTTTGTACATTGATGTCCACATTTCTGGTTGTTGATAAATAATGAAATTTTTAGTGTTTATGTTCGAGCAAGGTAGCAGAGTAGAGAGTATAACATAAACCATACCTGAAACTTTGCAATTGATTCTTTCAAATACTTTACAATATAATCAACTACCGTGTTATCGCTACAAGGAGTTAGTAAAGCTTTCAATTTCTTATTATAGTGAATAACGCGGGTGTCCCATTGGCTGGGATTATGGAAGTGATTCCGATGGACATGGTCAGAAACTTGTTCGAGACGAACTTTTTTGGTACCGTTCGCACGATGAGAGCCGTCATACCGCACATGAAGTCCCGTATGGAAGGTCACGTTGTTAATATCAGTAGCGTGTTTGGCTTAATGGGAGGTCCTTTTGCCGAATATTATACTGCTTCAAAGTTTGCCGTGGAAGGGTTTTCTGAAGCAATGGCACCAATTTTGGAAAAGTTTAATGTTAGGTAACTAACTTAAGAAATAAAATTAAAAAAAAAACATTGTTGTTTTAATAAAGGTCCTTGCACGAAGTAGTTAGGTTTTCAGCTTAAATTAGAGCCCGTCGGCAGGGCCTAGCCATTTGTTACAGAAAGTAATCTGTTTGTTTTAAGGCAGCTTCTGAAATATCCCCGGGCAGACTGCCAGCAACTCAGTTCTCACGTAAAATGATAAGTTTAATAATGAGAAAAGAGTACTTGGAAATTTCTTTAGTGTGAAAAACAAAATTCTTTGAAACTGTTTAAAAGATTGGTATCGTTGTAGTTTAAGAGAATTTAGCAACACGTCATGCAGTTATGGTGCATGTTTTGGGCTGAAAGGATTAAGAGCAATTAATCGACATATTTAATTAACTCTGTTTCTGTCCAATAAATATTATTCATTTTTGTGGGTTTTCTTGTTGTTGTAGATAACTAACAACATTCTATGACTTCTTCTCATTTCCAGATTGTCAATGGTAGAGCCTGGTCCGGTTGATACCCCCTTGGTTCAACGCACGATAGAGTTGAGCAAAAAAGTTGAGTTTTCACAAGCTGATAACCAAAGCAAGAAGCTTTTCCAACAAGCCATGGCAACTTTAATGGATGGTGTTCAAAAAATAGTCCAATCAGCAGAGGAGATTGCTGATCTAATTAAAACCTTATTACAGGCGGAAAAGCCTCATTTCCGCTATTTCACCAACGCCAAGTATGCACCTAATATTTTTGAAGCTAAATTTGTCGATATGACTGGAGACAGCGTTGTGAGTAAGATCTCGCAGCGTTTCTTTACAGACAATATATAAATCTAAGGCTTTTTCAATACAGGTTTTATTAAAAACGTTTTGTGCTTGCTTGAGGTGAATTACAATGAAACTTTATATATAAGAGGTAAAAAGATTCTATAAATCAATGGATAAGAATATACACTTAATGCGAACAAAGTTGCCTGCCGTTTTATTTTTTTCTGTAGTAGCTTAAGGTCCCATGAAGAATGCACGATAAAATCCGTCCTAAAACCAATCTAAGACTAAAGGAAAAGAAATAACAATTTACACAATGCAAGCATAATAAATTAATTTTTTCATCTTTATTGTGTATTTTGGAGACCATCTGCTAAAAAGAGAAAAAATATCTTGTAGTAAATGCAATCAAGAGCGACCGTTGGAAATCAAATGCGAATGACCGAACAAACAGTCAGCGCGAATCACAGGCAGCCCAAGCTAACTTGGTATGTTATGGTTCGGAATGTTCGTTAGTCCAGATTTTACTGCGTATTTAGCAAGAACCAAATGGGGAGCTTACTCGACAATAACGGAGTAAGAATTTATAAACAAGAACTGATATCAGTCAAACAGCGCGGAATGTAAGATAAAAACACAACACTTACCGGTGAACAAAGCGGTCCGGAATCTTTATAAATGGCGGTCAAGGGTTTGTGGGTAAATAATTACTGTTCCAGAAGCCATTACCCTGTTTACGACCAAACTCTGCAACTTTCCCTAACCTATTTATGACCTGACCATTAAATCAATACCCTGTTTCAGACCTGCCTTATAAACTGCAAATGATGAATACCGTGAACAAAATGCCGGCCTCACGTAGGATCTAAGAAGATCAACCAGCCACAAAATGTGTGAAACATGAGTAAAAAAATGAATGGCTTGAAAACTGCCTTATAACAATTTCCCTAGCTCAGACCAAAGTTAGAGACAATGTTTATCCCCAATTTTGTTTTGGTTCTAAAAAACGAATTCAAGACTAGAACGGCAAAAATAGATACCCTATTTAATTATTGTTATTATTATTATTATTATTATCATTATTACTCTATTTATAACTAAAATATCTAAAATCTATGCCCTATGTATGACCAAGATGGGTAAAATCGATACCTTATTTATGACCACAACTGCTGAAAACCATACCTTTTGGGGCCGGCCGCATATACCTACATAGCCCATACATGGCAGTACCTCTCTAGAGTAAATTTTTTGAAAACCATACCCTTCACAGTGACACATACCTATGAAGCCCATATATGGCAGTACCCCCCTAGAGTAGACTGCTTGAAAACCATACCCTTCACAGTGGCACATACCTATGAAGCCCATATATGGCAGTACCCCCCTAGAGTAGACTGGTTAACCCTTCACAGTGGCACATACCTATGAAGCCCATATATGGCAGTACCTCCCTAGAGTAAACTGCTTGAAAACCGGACGCTTTGGGGTGGCACATAACTATGTAGTCCACATAAGGGAGTAACCCTATTCCCGGAATCTTACTTCAAACGGAGCGAGTGAGGCCGCTAACTTGGAGTGCCAACAAGAGAATATTCTTTTCCATCTGATACCCGAGAAGGCAAATTTATAAATACCGTTTTGTTATTATATAGTCTTGAAGCAGTTAATTCTAACCAGCCGTCTGCAAGATTTTTGAACAATGTATATACTAATATTCCACCAAGGGACTTTGGTTTGCATTAAAGGTCCCTTGGTTATTTTGTCAAAATCTGCAATCTCAAACAAAAAATACCCAAAAAAAAATATCAATTAACGTTTCCTTTTTCAATATTTCGTTTTCCTTTTTAATTACTTCGGCGTTCAGTAGTGATTCTTTTTTGCCCTTCTACGAAACTTGTTTTTATTTCAACGCAACAATTTATTCCCAATCAGTGTTTTGACCAAAATTTAAGAATTGTACGTACGTAAGCATGGAACGTGTTCCAAGTTGGGAAATCTACAAGCCGTAACTTCTTTTATTTTTACGTTGCGGACAATGCATATTATCGATTTGGGTATAGTCCAATAAAAGGCCTTCCGTAAAACGATACTTTGAAATAACTTATACCGGCAATGCGAAAGGGCATTTAACTTGTCCGAACTCTGTACAAACAATCAAACTTTACGTAAATAATCTAGCATGACGTAAGCGATGTTTTGGCAGCCGATATGCGATAACTACGTTCGTTTTCGCTTGTTCCGCAAGACTGAGAATAAACACTCATTGATAAACTCTACAAATAATTTTTTACCTTCAGTAAAGTAAACTTACGGCTTTCATCCCTTGTCCGATTGCATGGCACATGGAAACAAAAAACGGATTCACGAAAAACCAAGAAAGTAAGTTTGTAACGCACATGGAGACAGAGGTTAGAATTCAGATACGTAGAAGGTTCGGTTCATATCTCTTTTAATTTATAAAAGCATTTTAATGATTTTTACCTTGTTATTTGTTCATGTCTTTGGATGTCGAAATTGGTGATGTGTAGAAAGCAGAATACAGAGGAAAGTAATGTGTCCTGCATGACAATTGCAGAGGATTGAGGAGAAACTAGACTTTGTCAAGGATTACTGACAAACCCTAACCCAAACCGTGTAGTAGGTTATTTTTAAATATAGTAATGACAGGCTCAAAATTGAACTAAAACCATTTGGACATAGGCACTCAAAATTCTTGTTTCCATTTTGTATGCTCACAAAAAAGTTCCGCAAAATCGAAAAAAAAAGTCTAGTTTTTAAACTTTGAATGGTTTTTATAACAGCTTGAAGGTCTTCCTTAGATTGTCAAAAAAGTTAAGCAATTTCATAATTTCTATACGTTTGCAAACACTCTTATTTTGTCTTAAGTTAGAGATTTTTAGTCGATTTTTCATAAAGTATATCGTTGCTTATATTTCTCTGTCAGAGGTGTTTCGTATTTCTTTATATGTGCAAGCACTCTTTTAGTATTCAAACTTAAAACTTTGACCAATACCGCCTCCAGCAATGAAACAGCACTGAAATTTTAAAGTTTGAGGGAAGCTCTTGTGATGGATATAGCTAAATGTGTTGATCTGCTTTATATATTTTGATGGCGTTTTCGAAGATCTTTGTAAATTTAGTATAAGAAAGTATGATAATCCAGGACTTGGAATGAAAAACTATCATTAAAGTATTTTTTCTCAGCTTATGCAATATTTTACGAAAAAGTTGTTGCCAGTTATTTTCCACCTGCGAATGACACACACTGATTAAAAACACGTAAATTAAAACCTAGTCATTTTGGCTACATTTTAATATGTTCTGAGGCCATTAGGGGAATCATATTGTCATTTCCTGGGGGTTGTAAACTTTGATTCGAATATTTCCTAACTCCAACAAAGTTTTAGTACAACAATAAAATAGCTGTGTTGATAAAACTATCTATTTTGCATCTTTTTTTAACGGCATAAAATAAAGCACACGTGTGTTTACGTGCCATATGCGGATTTTGATCTGATTGAAACTAATGGAAAAAGCTATTCTTCTAGTCCATTCTCAATCCTGTTTTTCTGCTTCTAAAAAATAAGTGATAGTTTTGTAGATTGTTTATTCTAAAGAAATAACAATTCTTTTTCCCTGCTTAAGTCAGTCTCCAAAATGGTGGCACACGCGCACAGATTTTACAATATACAAAACCACACAGAATTAAGCCATTTTGTCCAAGACATATTAAGTGCTCTGCTAATTGCTATAGCAAATGAAATAAACTAGAATTCGTCCATAAATTCCACAAACATACATATAACAGCAATAACTTATTCTTTGGGGAAGAATAAAATGCGATCCACTTGTAATCTGATGGATGTCGACCTTAAGTCAAAAGGAAGTCGCACCAAAACTCCTGACCGAATTCATCTACCCGTTCTATTTTTATTAACGATCAAAGTACTGAAGAAGTAGTTGAATTCCAGCATTATGATTTGAATCTGTTTATTTTCTGTTATAGTAAACTGAGTAGTTTCGTTCTGGTAAAGTTAGAAACAATTTTTTCGTCAGTGTTTCAAAAATTGCTTCAGTGCGTGTCATACATATATATGTATTTTAAAACGTTCGTGAGTTTTTCAAACTGGTTCTCTCTTAGGGCTCTGGGTCAAGAAGTTTAACCACGAGGTCGTGTATCGGATTAATAACTGATAAACATCATTGCCTAAAGTTTCTGTTATGACGGCACCCAACACGAACTATTTAAAAGACCATTAAGAAATGTGCTAGCCGAACAGCAGGCTTTGTGTATTATTGTACGCTCATTACTTATCCAACTTTTATCGCGTTATAGCTTAATAGAGCAGAGATTTTTTCACGCGTAAAATGACTTCGAGCGTTGAGTTGTTCACCAAATTACCAATATCGTTCTTTTTCCTTGGTATGATGCTAACTCAAAATGATTGATCGCGCGTGAACTCAAGAACTGCCTTTTGGGTTTGATGATATTGCAGGTTCACATTTTGCGCTTCGCTGAGTTGAAAAAATGTGATTAAACCTTAATCGATACGTGAAATGAATTTTTCTCATTTTGTGGAAAGACACTTGTTCTCAAGTTTTCACGTGTTGATTTACAAAATACTCAAAAAGGTCTGTCAAAGTTATTAATAGAGCTTAGAATGTTATATCCAGTCTTAAATTTCCACTAGATCTCTTAAGTACAGTTATCCCTTTGAAACGAGTGTGTAGTAGATTTTCACGCACGCTAAAGCAATTTTGACGAAATTTTGAAACAGCTGAAAATTTCATATCCACAACAAAACACGCTTTTAATTTTTCATCGCTGCAAACAGAAATAAAAGTATTATGTTTTGAACAATATCCTCTGCACAGTTTTTCAGCCATTTGTTTGGGGTTAGAATATTTAACAGAATGCAATCTTAGATGATATCAATGATTGACTGATTTATCGTCTTGAGAATGTTTTTTATAGCACCAGAAGCTATGTGATACAACACGATAATCACACGATGGTCTTTAAGTCTTTTTTGCGTGCAGATTTTAAGAGCTTAGTGATAGTAATAATATTGCTTAACAACACCAAAAGCCGCTAAACCAAACGGTTATATTCAATTGCTGTAAATATGTCCAAAGAGTTAGCTTTATTCGGGGAAAATCTCATTTGAACAAATATCCTTTTATATAGATATTTTCAAACATAATCATCAAAATTTCTATTTAGGTCTGCATTTCAGGGGGTGCGTACGTGCAGAAGAAATTCGCTAGGAGTTGTATTTTGTAATCATTTTTTAGGGCGAGAAGAAAGATGTTAGCTCTTGCGTAACAGGCCCTCTATCAGTCGAATATCTTATACGTGAACGCTATCAAAAGCCCTAAAGGGGATATGTAGAGCGCTGTTATAATTCACACAAGAGAAAATATCCCCAAGGGTGGATACACTAATTTACACGGAAAAATTCCTCAGTAAAATAGTCCCTTGACGCATGAAAATACAACAAATTAGGCACCTTTTACAAAAATCTCCCAAATCGCACGCCGTGATTTTTTTTAATTTAGCTTAAGTCTTTGATGTACATAACTAGCTTTTTCTTCATTAGAACTCGTGGGAAAACTAGAAGATGTTAGTGAAAGTATGAATTCTGGAACGATTTACCACCCGTTGTTTTAATACCACATGCTTACAAGCCGCAAGCCTGCTTTTATGCTCGTAAACTGCTTAAAATATACAGGAAGCGGTGATAGCTTTGTACAGCACCAAAAACGTAAATATTTTGCCTTCTACTATCCCAAGCCACGCCTTGCGCAACGATGCTTTTTAATTTTGCACAGAGTAACAAGCAAAGTACTTTTTGCCGGAAGATTTGCCAAAATCTACTGACTTGAATTAATCGGAAGTTTACGTTGACCGATAATTGAAAGAGCGAAAAAAGTTGAGCGAAATTGCATTTTGTTGCTCTGATTCACTGATTGTTTTGAGGACAGGTATATAAGCGACAAGATGTTTTCCAAACTGAAACTCGCATATTGATCGCAGATTTGTGGAACCTTGTGACATTTCCGTTGAAGTATTTAGAGTTGAGTCCAATCTCGCCTGAAAGGATTTGGTGGCGCCATTGAATTGAAAACTAGACTCCTTTAAAAACTCCCTTACTTTCCAAATTCACCACCCGACGTTATGGCGACAGAGAAATCTTCCGTTTTTAGCGGTCTTGTCGCAAAATGCTTGAAAGCAAAATCTCTTTTATTGTTTGAATTTTTAACGAACTAACGGGCAGGTCACAGTTCGATAAAAACTCGTCGAAATGAAATTTTGATAAAGCGTACTAGACAAAGCTTTAAAGTTTTTGGACAATGTTTGTGAGAAATTAAATTCACAGGTGATAGTGTCTTTGTATAAAACGACAGGGAACCCTAGTGTTTCATTACAAAGCCAAATGAAAGATTATTTTGTTCAACAGTATCGTTTTATTGATTGCAGGTAAAATCACCAGTCCCTTTATATTTATAATTAAATTAAGATGCCATACAACGCAACCAGTTGTAAATATTACGATCGAAAACCACCATGTTACTAATTCAAGAGCAGTACTGAAAACAATTGCAAAAGTCAACCAAAAACCTCACCTCTCTAATTTTAAAGCGAGTGAGATTTAATATCTTTTAACCTCTTAATAAATATCGGAAAAATCAAATTAACCTTCGAAATGAACTAAAGTTGTGACAGCGTGAAGAACCTATTTTCATTGCTCTCGACACACACGAGTCGCGAGAACAATTTTTCTCTTGTAATTTAATGAAATCTATTTTTGATTTGTACTGTATGTTCTTTCCGTTACTATTGCATTGTTAAACGCGGTTAGCCGTTACTAAGAAGTTTCGTTTCCTTTAAGTCGACACTAAAGAATAGCAAATGTAAACGAAAATTTCTTTGTTGTCATTCAGTCTCTGATTTATTGAAACTTAGCTCCTCAAACGACAAAGTTTGAATACGTAACGCCAGTCAGCTTCACTTTAAAAATTAAATTCTATAAACAACAAGAGCAAACAACAAGCGAAATGAAAGCCAAACGAAATTTCTTTCAGGGCAATTTTGTCCTAAAAACAATTTGTACTTAATTTTCGTTGAAATTGTTAGCTATTGAGAGAAAAAAGACATTCATTTATCCACTTAGTTTCAATAGAATTCGCAACGGTTTCCCGGTATATAATTTACAATTCCATTAAGAAGAGAAATAGGTCGAGGTTTTGTTTGCTGAAAAAAATAATTGCCTCCCGTCTCCTAACCACTCCTTTCGCAGATTAAAGTATCATTCACCCAAATTGGCAGTAGTTAGCAGATTTTCCTTCACAGTTGGAGTAAATTCTTTTGTTGTCAGCCGTTTTCGCACGCGGAAGCAGTAACAGCAACGATTTTTTGTAACAATTCCCAACATGAACTCGGCATTGTTAACTGTTTTGTGTATTTTGATTTCTATTGTCCAGCGGTGTTCTACTCCATTGCGCCCAAACAAGTGATTGATGGACGCTGTACATTATAAATTAATTAACATTGTTTGTAGCGTAACAATATATCTAGGATCACACCCCTACATCTATTCAAGGCCTGCCATACAAACGACGTAACGGTCTGTGGATCGTGTGTTGTAAGAGGCTTTTCTGGAGCGAATCCAGATACGATTACAAGCTATATTACAAGTTGCGTGCAGCATACTGGATAGACACATTCTGACCCGAGACCTTTCGGGCCAACACGTAAAAACGCTCCAAAAGCACAGAACACGAAAAAACGTATATCAAAGAACTATTCATTTTTCGGTTTTCAACTGCAGAAACTTGTCATCTATACCAAAGAATACAATTTACTTTGGATAGAGGATAAGATAAAGAACTTCGAAATGCCCAAATCATTTTTGATAAAGAAGACAAAAGCGCGTATTTCTGCGGTGGCTTCTGAAGGGTCCGTAGAAGAAAATGAAATCTCAAATCAGGATTTATTTCAAGGTATGAACGTACATTTCTTGATTCGTTTGTTTTGAAAAATTTCCCTACCTGGCATCACAAATCCCACAATTTCGCTTTGAAATTTTTTTTACATTTCCTGTTGTCTCATAATATTTGAAATACACCGTTATCAGGCACTGTGACATCGCATTACAGATGTTTTTTAAACTAACGGTTTCTCAAAACTTTAACATCTGAATAAAATGTTACGCGCTCGCGGCCTTCTGCTTTGTGCTTTTGAAAAGTTTGACTTTGATTGCGGAAGGCAAAATACGAGTTGAGAAAGAATATTGTATAGTCCCTGCTCATTAGGGGTTCCGGAGTGGAGCTTAGAACAATGGGTATATGTTACTATCGCTAGTAAACTGATCTTTATCGTTAGACTTTCAAACTCACGACATTCAGAATTACAATCGATGGAGCTCTCGCGCGCTTTTCTGCAAAACCATTTAGAAATAATAATTACCAAAACGCTGAACAATTGTTATCATAAACCTAAATAAAATCGAAGCTATCACTTTGGCTACCAAAATATGGAGCAGTGCTTGTCCGTCATCTGATAGGTGTATATTACTTTTAATGTTTCAGTAGTACTCACGGAAAACCAGAACATGAGTCACGAAAACTAATTTACTTCGGGTCGAAAAAAAAACAGTGCGCAACAAAAGTTAAAAATTATTATATTTTTGCGCTCAACATTTATTCTCGTTAGTTTGTTTTAATTTGGTTTGTTGATACGGTCAGAGAAACTTTTGAGTGTATAGCTGTATGTTATGAAGTAATCGTTAAAAAGAATTCAACAATGCATATCATTTCTTGATTCTTATTCAAATTTGTTCTCTGTGGCTTTAAACGTAGTCGTACAAAGACCCTAATGGATAGATCAATTGCAGAACAATAAAAGTTTTTGTATAACGTTTTAAGAGAGACCGCAGGCAAGCACAAAACATAACAAAACCTTTCAAACCTGTTATGTTTTCTTAAGAGCTTAGAGAAATTCGCTTTTTTTCCTGCGACATTTAACTCCATCAGTTTGCATTTCCGAGAAGCCTAACTAGAAAAATCAATCAAACTTGCGCCAACAATTAGAGTTAATTTAAATTTATGTAAATTCCTTTCACAGCTAAACGCAGTGCTTTTCAATACTCAGACCATTTTTCTCGTGGTTAGCCAAGTTGACGGCAAAAATAATGCAAAGCTGTCAAGACTGGCCTCGTTTGAATCGATTATTTTGAGAACATAAGTGCTAAAAATGTCTTTTTGCTTGTGCCGGCACGATTTGCTGAATTTTACACAATTTTTGTTTTTAGGGTCAATAGAAGGAGGAGAAAAAATAACACCCAGTGATTTGTTTCGTAACAAGTGTTTTTTCTTTCGACCCTTGGATATCATTAATGGTAGAAGTAAGTCACGGGAAACGGACAGATGGTGGCGTGTTCCGTTTCGAAAATGTCAAATCACTTGCGTGCAATAATTCTCGTTTTTTTTTTAACTGAAAAATTTAACAAACCTTACAACTCTAACGATTTCAATTCAAAATCATTAAATTCTTAATCAAAGAGAAATTGGGAAACAAGAAACAAAAGAAAAATGAGAAAACAAGATTTAATGTTGAAATATTCTCTCCGGTCTTGTGTAATACAGATTGTCAATGTACTTAGACCTGATGTCTTTCCAGCGAAATTAAGAGACTTAGGAAAGTTTACTTTTGGGTCAAATTTAATAGAATTTTAATTTCATGGAAGATGGCGGTTAAGGTTTCACTTATTTCTTTGAGTTCTTTTAATTAGCTAAATTTGAGGAGTAGCTTCCCAAAGTTTTAGATCAGTGACTCGGTGGTTTCACAATTAATTAAATTAGATTTAGTTGAAGGCTTCCTGCAAAGCTCCCCAATTCTCAGTTCTTATGAGATTATATTTTATGTCAGTTGTGAAAGGTTGTCGAATTCGTGATAAATTTGCTTAAAGAAAAGAAATAGTGAATCAAATGTCTCCCAGTTCAACACAATATTTCCGATATGTGTTCGTTGCGCGCCGGCAGACGTCAAAGCTCTTAAGAGCGATATGAGAAATGAAGACGACCCGATTCAGTTTTTTTGAAGAGTGTAGGTAAATATATATGTTAAAGGATAAGCGAAAATAGATTTTTTGGAGTGTTCTCGATGGAAGAGGATTTGTTTTTCATGGAGTAAAATTATGGTGAAAATCAAATAAAACTATAAAACGTTTTTGAAAATATTACATTACAGTTCTCGCGAACAAAAACTCCTTCATTAATACTGAACTAATTTCATCGCCTACCTAAATCTACTCGTTTTCTCAGCTGGTCTTTTAAAATCGACGTTTAAACTAGGAAGTTGCAAGTGAATAAACATCAGCCGAATGTGCATTGAATTAATCTAGCAACATTTGCGGTGGTTTGATCAATATTTGACTTAGATTTAAGTTTGAAATCAAAAGCACAAGAAAAAACTCAAATTTGAAGTTGTAATTGCTTTAAAAAAAAACTTTTAAAGAATTTCTTTTGTCAAGTGCGTTGGTTAAATTGGGTTAGTTCTTGCGCTTTTTAATCGATATTGAGTTCGCCTTTTTTCCTCTTCTCCGTAAAAGTTATTTGACCAGAAGGTTACATAAAACGGTATAATATTCCTCTTTCGATGGATTCTTTTTTTATCAGAAACTTTCATTAATAATGATAATAATACTATCCAGTCAAAGCTTTAATTTTATTTTTTGCATTTTCATTTTATTTTTTTGGCCAATATTCAAACTTTAAATATAA
>JANCMA020204357.1:0-13266 GCA_024336925.2 Zoanthus solanderi | reverse complement strand
CCACGTGCGGACTCGATCCCGGGTCGTAGAGGTGGGAGGCGCGACTGATGACCACTACGCCAACCTGACTCCCCAAAGATAGCAAAGTTGAAAAGCGAACGTGTAACAGCGTAGTTTTTACAACAACGCAATTCACATAGTTTTAGGCTAGCTAGCTAGCTAAATCCTTTATCAGCCAAGTGGCCCATGGAGTCAGCAATATCTCCGGTTTCTGTAGTGTTAAGCGGATGAGAGTCTTTGACTCCCCCTGGATGAGACACTAATCCATCTCAGGTTAGCTCCCAGCGGACGCTGGTTCTTATTTACCTACCCCGGAAGGATGGAAAGGTTGCACAAATATTAGAATCTCGGCAAAGCCGGGGATCGAACTGGGGGACCTTGTGGTCGGAAGGCAGAGATCTCCCCAACTGCGCCAACCACGCCCGCCCAAGTAGATTCAAAATACATTGCTTTTAAAAGTGTGATTTGAATTACGGTTTCGTGATATGTAATACATCATTCAACGATTTTTAAATCATTCCGTTCTCGACGAGACTGCTTTGTTGTGTTTCTGGCCCTTTTGGCCGAAGTTAATAAGAGACAAAGAAAAATCAACTTCCCGTCTGGTAATGATATAAAATGTATTTCGGAGACAAAAACTAAGTATCCTCTTGTTGTCCTTCCTTAGCCTTCTAAAAGTTAAAAAATCTTACTATCTGTCAAATTATATTCTTGCACGTAATAGGTATTTCGAGTGGGCGTGGTTGGCGCCGTTGGTAAGTTCTCTCTGCCTTCTGACAACAAGATCCCCAGTTCGATCCCCGGCTCTGCCAAGATTTGGCTTTCTTTTCCGCCTAACTAACTAAGCTCTCCATATTTCCGGGGTAGGTAAATGAGTACCAGCGTCTGCTGGGAGCTAACCTGCGATGGAATGGTGTCCCATCCAGAGGGAGTCAAAAACTATCATCCGATTAACTCTTTAGAAACCTGAGATAAGCGCCGACTCCATGGGCCACTTGGCTCGTAAAGGACTTAGGTTTTAGAAGTATTTCAATAACAATTCAAATGATCTCGGCTACCACAATTTGCCTTGGGCAAAGGATAATCAAATCGTTTCACATGCACTGACTTTTAGGATATTTGTTTATGCGAGCGAAATTTTTAATAGATGAACGTTGTCGTAAGTTAACTTCTTGGAAAGAGCTTAAGGCAAACGGCAAAGTTGAAATGTTTCACATCGCGAAAAGTTTTCGATTGCCAAGTATAAAGCTCTTTATTAATGAATAACGTTTCCATAACAATCAATGCACGAATGCTGACTTACCGCTACTGGCGTGTGAGCCAATCAAAAGCCGTAATTTTGAGACGACAATAACACAAAGTAGAAGAAAGAAAGTATTTATATCCAAGGTTAATCTATGGATCTTGCACAACCTATTGTGGTCTCTCTCTCTCCGGTCGATGGTAATAAAGCTTAACAATCAATTATTTTAACACCCATTTTATTAATTGCACTCCTGCGTTCTTACAATTTTTTGTTCATAATAATAATAATAAGACAGTGCTTTTAGTCTTCTCATTACTGCTTCTTGCACTAAAATTCTTGCATTTTGATCTCAGAAATAAATATATTTTCAACCTTTCATTCACTTCCTTAACATTCGGTCACATTGTATTGTCCCGTCCTGTTAGGATGAGCCTAGCTGCTGATCAACCTCTGACCTTTTGACGGCTAAAGATACGAGAACATGAGCAATAAGGTCGGCAGTTGTGGAAAAATTCTTTATCATTTAGATTTTCCTTTTTAGATCGTTGACTAATTGTCCGTTTTGACTTTAAACGAGCTTGGGGAACAGAACTCGAAGGCAAATAATTATAAGCAAATGAAGTTCACGTAATGAAAGCGAAAGACGACGGTAAGCAGGTTTTCAGCACAGTATATCCCAACATGCAACGTTTGTATTCAGAGGCGTTTGCTCTTGGCCTTCCCATCGCAGTTGTCGTCCTCGTATCTTAAGCTTTCTACTGACTGACAGAAAATGCCGGCGATGACGAAAGTAACGGAGTCGTTGGCTCACATGTTGCCACGACAACACTATCCAATGGTACAACATCGAGGTTGTCCATGGCTGAGTTAACGTTCTCATTAGCTCCCAGGTGACCATCGTCACCAGACATGATGCTAACTGTGGAGTGAGAATCATCACCTGGTACGATACCAACCGAGTTAGAAACAGGAAGATGTAAGTTTGAGTGGGTAGAAGTCGGAGAGTGTAGTTCACACGTGTCGTCACCAGATGACTGTAGGATTTGATCAGGCAGGGCAACATTTGCCATGACATCGTTACTAGAAAGGCCAGAACCATGACTGGTAGAATGCATGGTGCTGGATGTCAGGTGATCCACTGTACCGGACAAACAGAATGTTGCTGATGGTAGCAGAGAAGCCATCTGCGGGATACTGGACACATTTAGAGCAGCGACTGTGTGGGTGTCGCCTGGGTGGGAAATGAAGGGCAAACTGTTCACTGGGGTGCATCTTGTGTCTGTGTGTCCAGTAACAAGGATATTTGTATCTGTGTTTAGTTCACTGGAAGAGCAAACTGGTTGGAGACTTGCAACGCTACTGCTTAACTGGTTGGGGTGGCAACCATTCTGTGAAACAACTGTTACTGGAGGAAGAACAGAACCGTTCAGGGTATCTACCATTTCTTCTTGACCTGTTAAAAAAGGAAATTAGATGAATATATATGTACACTACAGGGCCCGGTTGCTGCAAGGGTAGTTAGCTCTTAACTCAGAGTTAAATTCACCAGCTCAGAGTTAAAATTGAACTCCGAGTTAGTTTCGGTTGCTCGAAAGCCGGTTAGCGCTAACTCTGAGTTAAAGTGTGAGTTAAATGGAGATGAAATTAACTCAGGTATCGAGGTTAGCTAACTCAGAGTTTGTTTGGGTTTAACCACCGTTCGAGCAACAGTATTTTAACTCAGGGTTAGTTAAGTTAGAGTTTGTTTGGGTTTAACCACCGTTCGAGCAACAACATTTTAACTCAGGGTTAACTAACTCAGAGTTTGTTTGGGTTTAACCACCGTTCGAGCAACAACATTTTAACTCAGGGTTAGCTAACTCAGAGTTTGTTTGGGTTTAACCATCGTTCGAGCAACAGCATTTTAACTCAGGGTTAGTTAACTAGGAGTTCATCAAATTAACTCCGAGTTATCGTTAACTCTGTGTTAAAGTTAACTCACTTTCGCGCAACCGGGCCCAGGGCATTACCAATAAATATAGCCCAGCGCAAATGATTTCAGCATTTGCTTCAATATCACGAATGTTGAACGATGCTAAACATTAGGTTGGCAAACGCTTTCAACATCTGTTTCAAGTCTGTTTCAAAAAAAATCTGCGAGAAGCCTGATACTCAGTACCAGGCTTACTAGGCTGGCATGCGTTTATTCGGTAATGTTAAAAGACCCGCACAAACGTCTTCAACAACCTTCGACATTTTGAGAACAATTAGACAGTCGACAATCACATGGGGATCCTGTTGTAATTATTTCCAATACTGGGAGAAAACATTTCATATTCAAATGCAAGCAACAAAATAAATAGCAAATGCTCCCTTACTTATTTGAAAAATATAACATATATGATAATAATGTAATAGAACTTTATAAAACTAATCATGCGAGAATGTAGAGTGGTTGGTAAGTTTTTTTTCTTGTCCATTTCAAATTCTAGTAACATTGAACACTGCTTTAAAGAACTTGTAAAAATGAAAATTGTATTAAGTAAGGCAAATTTTATCTATTTCTTCTTCCTTTTTAATTCATAAAAATACTAAAGTATTAAACACTCTAAATTTGCATCAAAATATTTGCCAACAAGCCAGCCGAGCGACGACGTGAGGCTAGTGGAGCGGCAGGGAATAGAGCCGTGTGAGGTATTGTAATGTGCACAGTAGAATGAGCCAATCACAAGACGGATATAGAATCACGTGATTTTGGTGATGCGTGTCAAACTTTGGTAAAACGTCAAGGTATTTTATTCCCACGAGGAGTTTAGAATTTTCATGTAAGACTGTAAGAAATTCTCTTTTTGCCGTTCTCTCCATTTATTTTCTAACTTTTACTGTGACGTTTTCGACAGATGGAGTTTAGTAAGTGATAGAATATCTGATTATGAGCGGCTTTAACCGAAATGAAGTGAATAAAGAAAACTAACGTGTGGTTTTAGCAACAACATAAGCAGGAATGTAATGACAAACATTTCTACAGAAGAATTGCAAATAAATAGGTTAAAAGTTTTTAAAACCTTACTTCGAAGTTAAGAGTATCGGGCGAAAGATTTCCAGCATTTTTAATTTGTGGCGAAAAAACAAACAAGATCTGCGCCAAAGTAAGATAGTCCGAAACGTCAGTCTTTTATCCATTTTTCTACGGTGTAGATAATTTACAAATCTATTTACAACTGTTTCTGTAGAAACACCAACGCAGCGTCCCATTTATTACAATCTTGGACATGAAATTTAGCGAATTTAGAAATGGAGATCTAGCTTAGTTGAAGGAAGCAATGGACTCAATGAAGAAAGCAATGGCTTTTATAAGTCAGCAGTATGATGACATAATTACACCGTAGAAAAACATACACCGTAGAAAAAAGGATAAAAGACTGACGTTTCGGACTAAAGTCCTTCGTCGGAGTGAGTGTGACAAACTTTAGTCCGAAACGTCAGTCTCTTATCCATTTTTCTACGGTGTAGATAATTTACAAATCTATTTACAACTGTTCTTGTCCAAGAGTTTTTCCATCGAATCTTTTGTCAAAGACATGTTTAGAGACGTAAATAGTAAATTGACATACACGAAACAAAAAATTAAAACATTCAAAGATATTTTGGGAAAAGGACGTTTAGATTCTCGCATCACAGAAAATGGACGCCATCATGGTCCAAGGACATGCGCTACTGTTAGCTTTTAATCTTTGCAGCCCATTTTGAAACCGACACTTGTTTCCACAGTCCAGCGACACAAATGCTACCGAAAGGCAAGTTAATTGACATCTTAGAAATTTTTATTTTGTTTAACTCTGAGTTAACGATCGATTAATTTAACTCACCTCTCGACCTGAGTTAATTTCATTTTGATTTAACTCAAACTTGTTGCCTGCTACAAGTAGATGAATACTAAGTAGATGGTTACTTCGGACACTCAAAAGCCCATAAGGCCTTTCGTCACAAAATATGGTATATGCAAGGAGACTATCTAGACTCATATCTTATTAAACATCTAGTATAGATAGCTCAAACGTGCTAGTAGCTAACTTGAAGTCACCAAATCGGGCACTATGGCCACGCTGGTAGCGGTATTTTTATCTATACTTCGACGTTATCATAATAGCCACATCCCACAAGCATTGCGCTTTCATTACATTTTATGTTTTTTGGGAACCTGAGCCCGTTGCTTGCTGTGCCATCCTGGATGAGGCCTAAAGAGGCCAAAACAGTTGTTCATGGCTGCTATCATTCAGGCTCACTGTTATATTATGGTATAGATTTCAGACATCAAGCCCTACCATCGTGGCCACAGTGCCTGATTTAGTAGCTTCAAGTTGCTATCTCTACAATGTACAGTAGTGTAACATGACTTGCCCCAGTTTATTTGATTTTGGAAGGATCGATTACTATATCCTCTGAGGAGAAATGTCTTGTTTTACACTGAAAAAATGAATTATCTGATCGAACTCAATTACAAGTAGCTTAGCTAACATACATACATATAAAATCTTTAAAGGGATAATTTTCGTAAAAGCACCTGCATTTAATAAAACAAATAAAACACAAACGTTAAGTACTAAAAGTATTTCCTACAACCTCCCCGAAAATGATTAGGCTTTTTGCTTGCCGCAATTCCACTGAAAGGCCGGTCCAAAGCACCTCACTTTTGTAGCCAAAACTATCCAAACTTACCAAAATGGAGTGTTAATTGTTAAACGGCATGCCCCCTTCCCTCGTTTGAAGTGAAGTTAGGGAATAGTGCTGACTGTTTCTCATTGCCTGTTTCCAGCATGCACCATGTCAACCAAATAATGAGATATTTGAAGAGGGTTACATTTCACATTATAAGAGGGTTGACTGGCAGTTGATAATAATGAAAAACTATGTTTTGTCATTTGGAAACTATGTAAAGAGCAGTGATTTATGTGGTGAGTATTTTGATTCTTTTCTTCTTTGTTTAGTTGATAAATTGAATTATTTTAAAAACGTGTAATGTTGGTATTAAATAAAAGAAAGTTGAAACTGATCTGTTAAAAAGTTAATTAGTGGCATTTTTGTTGAAATAAAACAAACAGGTATCAATAGCCTCTCACAAAGGCTTTTTTTAGAATCATGGCATTCCCAAGCTGACAAAAACGGCACTAATGAACGAAAACCATTCCCTAACGTATATAAGTCCTTTGTAAAACCTGCCTAATTTTAATTTCAAATTTTTACTTAGTTTTATAATGTGCGCTTTATCTCTGATTTTATTGCTCTGATGAAGACCGCAGGAGCGGTTGAAAATTTAGTGAAAAAAATTTTTAGATATATTTTTAAACAGATTTAATTGTATATAAATATATCTAATTAACTTTTTAACAGATCAGTTTCAACTTTCTTTTATTTAATATAGAATAACTAACATTAATCTTATTTTACCTGACTGTACAATTCTACCAAATTTCGTATTCAGTTACCTCAAATCAAACTGTCAACTATAGTTCTTGCAGAAAACAATTATAAGACAAAATATTATTTTCCCGGCTAACCTTTTTAAGGGCAGTAGCTCGTAGTTTCAATATCTCATCTTTTTCATAATACTCTGACAGCGACAAACTGTAAACAACAATAAAATAATATTATTATTTTGTTAAATGATCTCTACACCTCAACAGCTTTCATTCTTTTTTCAAGGTAACACTTGTTTCCCTGTCTCAGTTTGACAAAGCCATAAATAACTCTGACAATCGTTTTCAGGGATTGGTGAACATTACTCTTGCATGGTGTCTGGGCTCACGTGAAACAGTTACTCACACAAGCAATCCTAATCCATGCATGTAATGTAATAACAATAAAACTGATAAACACTGTAATGTTGCACATTTCATTGGCTGCCAGTACTTATAATTAATACTTACAAACAACTACTATCTTTATCTCTATTTGCCAGAGGCCGGTTCCTAAAAATTCTGATTAACTTAATCCTGGGTTATGACAAAAATCAAAGGCTAATTTTTGTGGGTAAAGCCTCAGAGAGGCTTCAACCCACTATGTTGTCGTTTTGAATGAGTGTCTGTCCGTAATTCGGAAATATATCGTCGGGTGGGTTCGGGACTTCGCAACGGACTTCGCACAATCGTGGCTTCTCCCCAACATGTCATGTGATTTTGCCATGTGATTTAGACGTGATCACCAGCACGACCTCAAAACTCATCAAGCGACATTGTATAGCGACATTTCAGAAAGTGAGTTGTTCCAGTCCATCTTGTATGTAAATTTCTGACTGATAAAAAAAACCCAAAAAACAAAAAACAAAAAAAACAAAAAAACAAAAAAACCACATGGAGCCCATCAAGTAATTATAGGCAAAAAAGAGAGAATACTTACTGACGTTTCGGACGTTAGTCCCTCTTTTTTATAGTGTAGAATTTACATTTTTATTACTAAATTGTTTCTTTAGAAACACCGACGCCGCTTAAACTAGTTTACCGCTAGTTAGTTTTCAATTATAGGCAAATATCTGCTTTACACACATGCAGTCATAGGCTACGTATTTTTTACCTTGATTCTAACCACCACAGGCGTAGGACAACCAGTAGACTAAACAGTGCAACACTGAAAGTGTTAGAGCAGTTTTCATTAACCAGTGAAATACACTTTTCGCATATTACACCTTAGTATACTCCAGTTCCTTTGTTCTCTTTTGTGATTTCTTGACTATTACACTTTGTTTCACGGAAAAAAAAATCTCGGCCAAAAAAGTGGGGAAAAAAATGTCGGTAAAAAAAAATTGGGAAAAATCTCGGCCAAAAAAAAGTTGGAAAAAATCTTGTCAGAAAAAGTCAGTAAAAATCTCAGCAAAAAAAAAGTCGGAGAAAACATTTCGGCCAAAAAGAAAGTCGGAAAAAATCTCGGCCTAAAACAAAGTGGGAAAAAAAATCTCGACAAAAAAAAAGTCAGAAAAAATCTCGAAAACCTATGCCAAAAAACAGTCGCAGAAAATACCTCGAAAAACAAAAATCGGAAAAAAAATCTCGGCAAAAAAGTCGTCGAATAAAAGAAAGTCGGATTTTCAGGATGGCACTAACAAGCCACAGTAATTTCGACCCCAGACCTAGTTGTTATTGTGTTATCTTGATACAGGTTTCCCATGTACGCTAGAAGTAGACGATTGTAATTGCTGTTAGTGCAAGAGATTGGAAACAGGAAGGTCAGTTAAATATTACGTGTTTTTGTTATTGAGAAATGCGTATAAAAAAAGTTTGAGTCAGAAGGTTAAACGAGCAAAAGCGCTTCTCTGTATTATTATGCCGGTTTAAAATCTCGAAAACGGCGCTTCAAGGTGTTTTTCTCGGCCAACGGTCAACTTTTAACGGATATAACATAGCCAGTGATTCTGCGGTTTCAAATATCATGGCAGAGAAGAAAGCAAAGAGAGTTTGAAAGCGAAAGGGACTCGGTAAAGAATAGAATGTTTTTGCTATTAGGCATTTGTCACTTTTCAACAAAGCACGCCAGAAGAAACAAACCCTGTCTCACGTCTAGTTGGAACCACTGGCTACGTCATAAGAGCCAATTTCGTCACCAGTCTCTCGAGACACCTGATTGGCCTTTTTTAGCTACTTTAATAAGCAGCAAAAAACTTTTTTAAAAAAATTTACCAACTCAAATATTTTATTGCGTAATGAGGGTGTTGTAATCTTTCATTTTCTGCAAAAGATTTTTTGCTTCATATAAATAATTAAGTGTAGGAAACAAGTGTTTAATCTATCGAAGGACTGCGTTGGCAGTTTCGGAAAAACTGAAATGACCAGTAATAAGAGACGGTTCAAATGCGCGTTAACAACTCGACCATTTTATGCTTTTGACATTGATAAAAACGATGGCGTTTTTTTTTAAATCAAAGCGCTTTATCATATCGGCGAAAGAGCGACTGACGGACAGTCCAGATAGGGAGGTCCTGGACCGGAGTGATGTCACACTTGCATCTCGTCACCAAGCTTTCTGTTTCTGGTGCGATATCCTGCAAACTTTAACTTGTTTTGGGATCTTTGTTCGTTCTTTCGCTGGTTGTTAATGAGAGTCCAATTTGAATAGTGTTTTTGATTTCCGACTTTGTTGTTATCAACAAGAAGAGGAAAGGCATTTAGAGTCAAAACGTTTTGAGAGAAATTCAAACTTTAGAGTCACAAAAACAGCACACGGAGGTCTTGAACAAAGAAAAAAAGTTTACTATCGTTTTTCCAAACATCAAAAACGCCTTTCGGCGTGTTTTCAAAACATGGTTTGGTGGGCATGGCATGGTTACCACAGGGTACCCAGTTCAATCCTGGCTCTGCCGAGATTTGAATATTTGTGCGACCTCTTTTCTACCTAAGCTAACTCAGCTTTCCATCCTTCCGGGGTAGGCAAATGAGTACCAGCGTCTGCTGGAACTAACCTGCGATGGATTAGTGTCCCATCCAGGGGGAGTCACAGACTCTCATCCGTATAAAACTACAGAAACCGGGGCTACGTTAAGGCTCCATTGGTCTCTTGGATCGTAAAGGATTTTGTTAAGAAGCAAAAGCTATTGAGAGCAAATCATTTTAGTGGGTGTTTCAATGCCATTCAAAAGTGAAGAATAATGGCTGTTACCGATCGACCTTCCGTAAACAGCTTTGACTTCGTGGCTCAATTAATGAGAGCACTGCGCTAGTTAGTAATGCAGAGGTCACGCGGGTGCGGATCCCTTCTAAGCCTGGTATTTTTTGAAGGCTTCTCTTCCGCAATTAACTACACTGCGTTAATCAACGCAAAACTTGTTAGTCCTTGATTAACGCGTTTCCAGACCCCAACCGGTAGGTGAAAGATATGACGTCACTTGCGTCCGATCATTTCTAGGGAGGTCTTCATTAGTAGACCATTATACACGACAAAAAATTTAAAACGAAAAATCAAGGCTTGAGATAAAGATGTGTCCAACAATGTATATTACAAGATGTTGTAATATTTGCTGCAACTGGCAAACGAATATTAAGTAAAGCCACAAATATTCTCCGAGAAACAAGTCCTTTTATTTTGATTTTTAAAAAATTCAGATACAAAACCTTGTTAATGCGTCATTCGAATTCTCTTTGTAATGAGATCACAGGTTGCCCAAGCTCATAATGCGTATATATATATATATATATATATATCTAGAACATAAATATTTTACTTCGATGTACACATATATGAAATAAAATTTGAAAACAAACATTTTTGTGGCACTTGTACTTGCTTTCTTCTGGGGATATTTTGGGCCATTCTTATCCTAGGAGTTATTGGAAAGATTGAAAAAGTGAATGTGGAAAAGGAGTTAGAGAAGAGAGAGAGAGAAAGAGAGTCGAGTCGGGGCCAACTTTCAATGATGCTATCGATATATTTCATTATTTTGTAAACATGTGGGGACTTTTGTCAGTTTGCTTACTGCAACAAGTATCAAGCATTGTGCTGGCGAGTGTTGGAGTCGATCGAAGCGTTTGTGTAGATTACACAGCCGAAAGTGTATGGGGTGCTCTGTCGAGACGAGCAAGATGGCTTCCTGCCTTCTCTTCTCTTCCCCTTCTTCTTTTCTCTCTCTCGCTCTTTTCTTCTTTCTCCCCTCTTCCTCAACTACTATTATGATTCAAAACTAACTTTCGGATAAAAATGGCCCCAAATATCCCCAGGAGAAAGCAAGTAAGTGACACAAGTTCAAGTTCAAGTTCAAGTTTATTGGTTTGCACATTTACAGTGTAGATTCCTTTTTTCAAATATATCAAAACTTACAAAATAAAAAAAAGGAGATTTGATTGAATATACTATCAGAGAAAAAGTGCGTAGTGGTCAATTAGGAGCAAAAGCTTTCGAGTTGGCCACTACCACGGTGAGATTGATGATTCATTCCTTCATATTGAGATTCTTTGGTTTTTCGGAACATTAGAGCTCACCTTTATTTTTGGGGGGATTCTACGGCAAAGGGTGTGCTGGCAATATATTCTTTTGCTTAATAGAGCATTCCAACACTTCTCTCAATGCTGCGTTTGCAGTTATCAAAACTTTGTGCACCCCTTAGTTTTAGTGATAGAAGTATGCAAGGATTCCTGGGTAATTCCAAAACTAGACTCGGGCTCCCTAGGGGTAACCCAGGTAAATATGGCAACAAATCATGTCCCATCATCCCTCCCTAACTCAGGCAAGTTTTGTACACTGGGACTACAGCTTTGCTTTCTTATATTTGTATACTTTTTCATAACAGATTTCATTTCTACTTGTAAATATAATATGCTTATATAATTTTTACCATATTTTACTCCATTTTAACAAATATATGAATCTATCCAAAAATAATATTAACTTAGCATTTTTCTTGTAATACTCTAAATGCAATTCTGGTTTCGTATACACCAAATCCTTAAAAGAGAAAATCCTAATTCCTTACATGGAATCTAAATTTAAAAATTGCTGAATAAAGATGCACCTTCTGTACAGTAAATTACTAGATTCAGTTTCCGCTAATTCGTGAGAATGTAATACAAAAATACCACTCAATAGAATAGTGCTGATTGCTTATTTCTAATTAAAATAAAGGATATTTGACAACTGACTACATTTACACCACTTAAGGATAGATTCAGGTTTTAGTGCAGAAGGTTAAAATAGGTACAAAGAACAGGCCATCCTTAAAAGGACGGTTATCAAATGGTCTGCGTATTAATTTTGTGAGCATGATGGGCACAGTCTTAATCTGTGCAAGTATTTGAGACAACAGTATTAACTCAAGCCATGGTTACTATTGCACAATTTTGAAAACATACAAAACATGCAACCTTCAGCACACACTGAAATTTTGTTGCATTTCAAAAACAAGTTAAAATTTTTTAAGCTTTTTGAAAAATCTGAGGGACCATTCAGTAACCGTCTAAAGGGCTTCATATTTTATCTAAGGTATTACAAAAAGGCTCTTTTCACCTAATATATCTTTTTTAAAAAGATAACTATGTAGTATTTGCTAGCAAACGATGAATGCCCACTCAAGTTTTTGATTAGAAACTGCACCTGTTAAACCTGAATTTTAATTCAGTGAAGTTGCATGATGCTTTTATACATTAAACTAATGTACATACAATCCAATCCAATTTTGATCCGGCTTTATCTCTGAAAATGGGAGTGGCTTAATTTACCCCACTCTAACAGCAACCTCTCCAACTCTCACTCTCCATCTCGCACAATTCAAGGCATCCTTCTTCTCCACACAACACTCTTGCTCTCCTAATCCACTTGCATCTTCTATGTCCCCTTTGGTTGTTCTCGCTTCCTCTTGTCCTTCACTTCAAACTCTAATGCTTTTCTCAAAACATGTCCATCATCCCTCCTCAACACATGCGTATACCATCTCATTCCTTTCACCTTTGCTATCTGAACTACTGCTTCCTTCAATCCCAACATCTCCCATTACTGTAGGTCCTCTGTCCTTTTTTTCTCCATCCGTTTTGCATCACACATTGCTCTCACCATTGCCCTCTTGGTCAGAGGAATACTTATACATATATACACATTCAAATAAAACAAATTACGGTGTGCTACTTGCCCTAGAATCGGAACACAAGATAAATGTCTGACACTTGCCTGGCTAAAATGGTCTTTGTTTTGGCAGATTATCTTTGTATAGATTACAAGTTTTGCTTAGAAATATTCAAAAGTACTGTATAGAGCTGATCCCTTAGGGGTACCATTTACATATTTTATAATGATGGGAGGAAGGGGGTCCAACCAAGCCTCGTGTTTAAGACCAAAAAGTCCCAACTTCAGAATTTGTCTGCCCAAAAAAAAATCCCTAAGTTATACTTTGCATATCCCAAAAAATCCCCCTGTGAGTTTTTATGCATTGGCAAATTTTATTATACAACTTCTGGAAAGCAATCCAAAAAAATCCCAACATCTTTCATAGATTCAAAAAAAATCTCTTTTAGCCAAAAGTCTCAGACCCAAAAAAACCTCTCCCCCTCCCCCCTCCCTTCTCCCTGGTT
>JANCMA020204248.1:0-13267 GCA_024336925.2 Zoanthus solanderi | reverse complement strand
AAAAAAAAAAAAAAAAAAAAAAAAAAAAAGACACGCAGCCGAATTTATGACTCGTTGCCTACCGGCACGAGTAATAAGGTAGAACAATAGAATTTGCTCATTAGCATTAGATTCGGCACATGTGAAGTTCGACGTTTGAAACAGGTGTAAGAGAATCTGTAGCTCAGTCAAGAGAAATAATTTACATAATTTCACTAAAATAGGATTACTTTATAAATTGACAGTAATATGGAGAAATTAGTTTATTCTTACCAGGAAAACCAGCTTACTAATGTCTTGTGAGCCATTTTCCAGGAAGCAAACAGATCTCTAAAGTCACCAGTTTTTTGGTTCTTGTAATGTACCAGCTGAACATCCGGGTAACCCTTCTTGTTAATCCTTGCAATTTCCTTCAGGATACATGCTGTTTCCGTGTATTTTCCTTTTACTAACAGATAACGTGTCGATTCCGGAACAAACCTGTTAAATGTTAACACCAAATTAAAACAATATAATTAATGTTGGTATGTTTTATTGTAATTTGAATTTATTAAGCTAAGAGAGTTAACCTAAATACTGCAATAAGCGCCCATCCGAACAAGCACCGTACCCGTTATAATATAAGCCTATCCAGAAAAATGCCGTCACTTATCTGTGGTATCTGTAGGGTTTAAGGGGTATAGATTCTTTGACGAGATACAAATGCCAGTGCTCTGTTTATCAACCACATAAGGATGAAAACCTGAGTAATGTTTGTCGGAAAAGAAGGCCACACAAATGTTCAAATCTCGGCACAGCAATTACGCCAATCACGCAACCTTCTATGTGTGTTCTGTTTATCTATTGGTTTATTTAGTAGGTTTAATACTTACCACCAAAGAAAAATGCACAAGCAACCCAGCACGCCCAAAACTATGGTTAATGTTCTCCATTCACGAATGAAATACGCCAGCCCTCCAAGGGACAGCAACGCAGCAACCCAGGAAAACCATATGGCATTACCGCTAATGTGGCGATGGCGAGCTCCAACAAACTCAGTTACCATGACAAATATTGGCATAGCACCGGCACCTTCCGATTCAAGTTAATTTGTAATAAATTAATTAGTAACTGTTTGGAAACCGGTTTTTCAAATTTTTTGCAATGTGTACAAAAACTATGATTTGGGTAGAAGATTTTTTAAGTGCCGAGTTGCTAAAATTTGATTCTCTTCTTTGCAGTAGCCTGCGCTGCAGACAAATTTTGTTTTTAAAGTCCAACTGTGAATCAGTGCAGGATTTCGTGTTCTAGATCAGTTATAAGTACTGATATTTGATTGGCTCCTTTCGTCATCTTTTCGAAGTTAATGTTTTAAATTCGCCAATCATGCGGCTTGTTAAAATCTAGGGCTAGTGGAGCTAATCAAAATTGAGTTCATATACCGATCCACGAAGCATGATGCAGAATACAAAATTCTGCACTGATTAGCAGACGGTTTAATTAGCATTTACTAAAACTGGAAACCGTCTGCACGCAGACTACTTTACAGCTGAGATGAGTAGAATAAGTTCAGTGGAGAACATATGAGACCTAAAACGACTGATGTACTTGTTCTCTAAATCTAAAGCTAAACCTTCCGCATATCTTCATTCTTACCCTAATGCTAGAAAGGAATAGATTAGTTTTTTTATATTATTAATCAAAATACGGGATTGAATAAAGACTTATCCAATGGCATAAAACTGAAGCTGATCTTACGACCAAAGACTAACCCGTTAGAAATGCACATTTAGCTAACTTGCAAAAGAAAACAAAACAAAAATAAGCAACATGTGTAACTGTCATTGATAAAACTCACCAATACTTATTCCAACCAGAAGTCTGAAAAGAGCAAACAGCCAATAGACTTGAGGGAAAGCGCTCAAAAAGCCAAATAAGCCAGCAGTAAAACAGAATACCATCATAATCAACTTTCTGCCAAACATGTCAGCAATGTAGCCTCCAACCACGGCACTGATGAGCCAGCCGCCAAATATGAGCGAAGAGGAAAGACTTGCCAGAAACGTCTTGTCACACACCAAATCGAACTAGGAATTAAAAGAACATGATATAGTAATACTAAAAGTTGTTCATGAACAACGTTCATAAGTTTATGAAAAAATTGCTTGCGTTTGTTTGATAATTTTGCATTCAGATTTTGTAGTAAACTGCTGAATGAGAACTAGACTAGCTTACAAGGCATTTGCTCAAAAGGGAGTTAAGGAGAAAGGGTGTGGCGGAAGTCTGGGAGTAGGAAACGGAAAAAAAAAAGAAAAAGAGAAAAAGAACAACTGTGACAAAAGCAAGGAAGAAAACGGAAATGAGAGATTTGTCGGAATTCCCGTGTTCTACAATACAAAAGTCAACTCGTTCCTCGTCGATCTTGAAATTGTTTTATACTTTCAACTTAAGCTTGTATCCGACTCAACTTAAAAAAGAAGTTATTGGGGTAAAGAAAAGGACAGTTTAGTTGAGTGATTACTGTGGTTATAAGCAATACTGTAATAAAATAACAATTTTCGGTTATCTACGCAATTTAATGAGGGTGAAAAATTTAGACTTCAAGCGGATTCGCACCCGTGCGATCTGCGATTCTTGTGCGATACAAACCGAGCCATGAAGTCACAGCTGTTGGGAACAGATGTGTTAAATGTTAAAAGTTGGTAATCTATCGTATTCTTTTTATACCTCTTAATGGGCAAGAGGTTGTGGACGTACGCTATGATTGGTTTTTCTGGGCTTCCAAGAAGATGCTCGTTACTTTAACTGGTTTTCGAAGACGACGGAGGAGACACAAGTTGCAGAGACGATGTTTGCTTCGATGGCTGCTTATGCAGGTCATAGAATGGCTATGTTTCTGATATCTTTTGACTAAATCATGTAATTCACTATCTTCATCTTCAGTTGGCAGGTATTCAACAGTTGGTAAAGTAAAAAGAGTGATTTGTTAAGACATCGCCAAGACAATTACCACTCAATGGATTCAAGTAAAAAGAATGATTTGTTGAGACAATACCAGGAAATTTATCAATCCATGGATTCAAATAAAAAGAATGATTTGTTGACCCAGTGACGCAAACATTACCAAGAAATGGAAAACTAACTAGCGGTAAACTAGTTTAAGCTGCGTCGGTGTTTCTAAAGAAACAATTTGGTAATAAAAATGTAAATTCTACACCTTAAAAAAGAGAGAATACTTACTGACATTGCGGACGTTAGTCCTTCGTTGGAGTAAAGGGAAGAAAGACAAAAAATGTAGAGTTTATATAGGTAGAGAGATGAAACACTAGCCAATAGAAACAAGGTAGGCATGGCAATTAAAAACAACAAACGATGAGGAAAAAACATGAAAATGAATAAATTAGAAAAAAATGAAGCGTTCATTCATCCCATTAGGATTAAGTGTACCCAATCGGTGAATGAGTCGCATCTCTTTGGTTTTGCGGCAATCATTGTCGCATAGTGGTCATCAGTTACACTTCCCAACTTTATGACCCAAAACCAAGTCCTGGGTTCCACATGTGGGCTGATATTTGTCGATTTTTATCTGATGCCAAGGGTTGTTCTCAAGGTACTATGGTTTTATTCCCTTTGCAAATTCAACTTTCAAGTGATTAAACATTTGTCACTGGCTAGGAAAAATGGGTTACCACTTCCTTTGCAATTGATGTTAAGTAAAGTATTTATTTTTTAAGTGCATCTGCAGACCACCAGAGAATCACAATCTGGTAAAAAAAAAGGTGAAAAGCCAATTTTGTAGGATCTCGGTGTTTCATGGGCTAAAGCAAAATTCAAAATTAAAATGATATAATTTGATGATAAAAAACATGCTTCTTAAATAAAAAAAATCCAAATAAGATCTTTTTGACTTGTACTTAAACATGGTTATGACTATTTATTTTTTCCCCTCCCCTTCGATTCCACAAGTTTTGTTCGTCCAGTTGTACCCATGTCTGACTGTTCATACCAATCGAAAAACCCGCCACATTCACAACAAATACCAAATGGCAAGTTTTTTCATTTAAAGTATCTTCATAAATGTTTTAAAGTTATCAAACATGAATATTGAAATACTTAAAGAATATGCAATGAGTTGAAAGTTGATCTTGCAACGCCGCGAATTTTTCAAATTTACCGGGGAAGGAGAGAAAGTACCCATGGCCATGCATAGACCAATAACAACATTTTCATTCAAACACAAAATATATCAAAATATATCAATAGTTGGTGCAGACCTTGAATTATGAGTTATTAAACACGTAAGTATAAAGCATTTTTAAATGTTAATTTATCAAAACCGCTAATAAAAATCGTTATTATAATATGCAACGTTATCAGACTTACCAAGCCGTCCTGCCGCACATGTTTGCAGAGGGCAGTTCCGTCTTAGCTTGTTGTAGTCCCGGAAGAACAATTAAATGGACATGATCAATTAAAAATACATAAGAATGGGGTAAAACTATTCACTGCAAAATACGGTTGCCGTACAACAAGACAGAAATTCAGGTTCACATCACAACCCGACCTTCCCCGACCTACAATCGATGACCTTCCCAAGGATCAAGATTACGGCCAACAATGCTTTTCGCGTGGGCAGCGGATTTACGTGAAAGAAAATCTCTAATTAATATTTTTAATTACACAAAATTTAACAGCGGTAAAATTCCGTCAGTTTAAATGGTTAAACAACAGGCATTTTATGTGAAACAGTTCAAATAGAAAGTTCAATCCTTTTTTACAATATTCTTATTACAACTTTTCAGTCTCTTCCCACACCGACACATGCCGATCATATTTTGTCACGTGGTTTTATACTACGTCCCAGAGTTCCAAGCGAGATTTATCTTCAAAGTTTGGTTCGCTTGTCGGCCTTGAAAATTAAAATAGAAGTGGGAGATTTTTTAATATTCTTGCATTCACGGAGAGTTATTCAACAGAAATCAATTCACTTGTGTGAAGTAAATTATCAGATAATTTGAAGGATCGTCCAATTTAAATGCTTTAATCTGTGGTTTATCATAAAATTCGCATCTAAGTTTCTAGGGTCGTGTTTACTTAAGCTGTGGAGAGCCCAAATGGCTTGTCATGGTTGAAATCTGTGACTTCAGGGCAAACTGTTGCGGATTTTGGAGCCACAACTTGATTCTCCTTGAGTAGTATGGATCATGGAGGAGTAATGATGGTTAGTGCTTGCATTGAGCTTCTAATTTCTGGCCTCATTTTTTTGTTTTTGTAATGATTAGATGATGTTCTTGTGGTTTCAGTATGATGGCTCTCGTCAGAGACGCACTAGTAGACCAGAGGAGTATCGCGGAATGCGACGAAGTGGATCTGAAAGCCTGTTGCGCCCCGACCTCGATCAAAGAAAGGAGTACATAAAATCTGAAATTCGAAAGCAGCTAAAAATCAAAGAAGGAGCTGAAAATTTGAAAAAAGTGTCAACCGATAAGAAATCGCTCGCGAAATGTAACAATATTTTGAAGGAGTCCACTGCGAAACTCCATGAACTGCACGAAGAGCTGCAAGATCTCAATGCGTACTTCATGGACGATACTCCGCGTAAGTTCTTGTCTATTGTTAGTGGAGCGTTTTCTTGTGTTCATCATACGCTGCTTACATATTTTAGAACAATATATTACTTAAAGATTTATTCTATCAGGTATGTTCCGAGGTTACTTCATGATTTTTCGCCAACCAAGGTGCCTTGAATAAAGAACACAGTCTGCAAGTTTTCGCTGTGAATCATATCCGGCGAATATTTTTGTAACATTTTTTTATTAACTAATTATTGCTTTCACTGTTTCTTTTCATTGAGTATATTAACGAAGTTTAGTACCCGCAGAAACCGGTAGCACTCGATCGATATTTTATGTTTCACACTTCTATTCATTTTCAAGTTTTTGAGATTTCAGACATGTTACAAGCATAAATACACGCTTCTCGCTTGGCAAACCTGTTTTTCTAAATCAATTTTTGCTAGTGGTGTTAGAAACTTTATAATATAGATGCTCTTTTTTATTAGGTTTGAAATCTTATTGCGCTAAAACGAGATTTATAATTGTAAGATGCCATCTGTTGTTGGTAAGCAGCTTGTGTGTAACATCTACACGAATCTTAAGATACGATTAAGAACGATTCATACGCTACAGTTCAAATGATTTCGTTTGTTTTTCCACATGTCTATAAAAAGGCCATGTAAAGTGTGATCTAATGGTTTGCAGATAATTTTAGTGCTCCAAATTGTAAATAATATAATTAACTTTCGACCGAATTGTATAGCAACGGAAAACCTTCATCTTCATTTTAATTGTGCATACTTTGAGAATCGTTTGCAGTGATAACGCAACCACGAAATAAAGAAATGAAAAGCCTTCATTACGATTTAGAAAACTTATTCAAATCATTTTTTGAAAAAGTGACAAGAATTTTTGCGGTTAAAAGTTGTTTGTAGTTCGCCATTGATATAAAAACAATTCCTTAGAATTACCGACGGAGGCTTATTTTTGTTTGAAATACCATAGTTTGTTTACTTTTAAACAACAAAAAACAATGTTATTTGGTTCTTTCCGCTTTCCGTATTCAAAATACTATCATTCTATTCATCTTTGTACGGATCTTGAAATAGACAAAAGAAAGTACGAAGAGATTGTTGATTTCAAGGCAGTATGTGTATTTCATGTTGATTTCGTGACTCGATTTCGGTTGATTAACGAGCGATAGTAAGCTCGTGGATCGTGTAACAAATATGTCAAGTAGAAGTGAACTAATATGTCTTAAGAGCCTAAATATTGAATCTTAGATATGCCTTTTTCATAAAGTTCTTGAAAATCCAGGAAAGAGATTTCACGCTTCTTTTGTACCTTTTGTTACTGAAAATAGAATTAATTAAAACAGCAGGTCTAAGTTATTTCAAATCAGTTTCCAACCAACACTTTAGTAAACTAAACACAAAAGAGTTTTTGTGTTGCTGGTCACCAGTTATTGAAATCACCGTAATAAACTTAGCATTCAATTAGTATTATACTTTGTGTGATTAAGAAAAAATCCAAGATGGCTGTTGTCCTAAATTATCAGAATTGTTGTTGTCTTAAAGACATTTTGCACCTGTTTTGTCTGTAACCTAGAAATCTGTTAATAGCTTTATGTTGTTAAGTGAAGTAATCTGATATGGCCTGAGGTGAGATTTATCAGAATTCCCAAGAAAAGCTTTACAGGAACATAAAGAAGCTATTGAATTGAGAATGTGCAGATGCCTTATCCATCAAGACTTATCTTAATGATGTAAAAAAAAAACAGTATTGGTATTTCTTCATTATTTTGATTTGACTTAGATTTCTGTTTTACATGATTATTGTTTTGTAAAAAAACAAATGGTACACATAAAATTACTTATTATATTTATTTCTTTTAGAAAGACTGTTGTCTTGATAAAAGTTAAGAACTCCTAAAGGATCTTAAAACGCTAGCTACCAGAGGCAGAGCTGCTATCTGATAACAATGACTACCTAGAGTAATTTTATCTTGAAATTCTTTAATATTAATTTCTTTATTATTGAAAATTGACAGTGATTGACAGTGTAGCTAACAGTAGCCCAATATCTCCTTTCTGTGTCAATCTTTTTATCTTGCAATTTAAAGGATTGTTGTGAAAAAGTTATTGATTTTGATCAAACTTTATAATATCTACTGTACTTTGAAAATTGAGGAATTTCTACCATCTTGGTTCATGAGCATAACTTTAATTAGGTGACTGGCTATACAAGAGTTGTGATAATGTCAATACAGAATGAGAAAATGACATACATTTCATTAGAAAACACTGCTTGATACCTTTTCATTTTAGTAATTTACAGCTTTGAATGAAATCTGCTTATTTTTAGATTAATTTAGATTGAGAATGACATACATCTCTGAAGCAAGATATAGTAGATATAGCATTACTTAACACCAAAAAAAATCAATTACTTTTCTGTAGAAATGCTATTTATTATAGTTGTTATATTTTAAACAGTTTGAGACAAAAAAAAATGGGTTGTGTTTGACTTTAATGGGCATGTTCCTTACCACCAATCAGTTTAGCAATACTCATCTACTGTTTAAGGGGAAGTTTATCTGTTTAATGTATTTCTTAAAAATAAAAAGCAAAAAGTAAACAAAACTAAAAGAAGAGTTTAAAAAACGCAAAGAAAATAGCCAAATATCTAGTAGGAGCATGAGGAAACTGCAAGTGAATTATTAGAGGTATCTGAAACATTTCGGGCATATGGTTTTCCAGCTATTGTAAGTAACTGAAAAGAAAGAATTTAATAAAGCTACTGTATAATTCTTATACAGTTTGAATTTAAAACTTGCTATTAAGGGTGAAGAGTAAGTTCATAATTCAGTCAGTTGTTCAAAAAAAAAAGTTGCATTGGAGAAGGGATGATTTTGTATACACCATGTATTATAACGATGTATTTTAATGAGTTGCATGATTAATTTATCATGCCTGATTTGGTCTTATTTGTTTGGTCTAGATATTCACCAACTTGTTAATGACATTTTTAAAAACTTTTCATTAAGGGGCTTGTTATACAAATTAATATCGCTAGCTATTTATAGCACTTTTATCAGATTCTTCAAGTGTGTGGAATTGTATTTTTGAAGTGTATTCCTCAAATAGCAGTGTTAGTATATCACAAGTCATATCTTATTACTGTTTGTTGTCTTATGTTTTTTTTTTGCTAACTATTATCATGATAATGCTTAGTACAAATTATATCCTTTAGTTTCAAGATCTGTTCTCTGTATGTGATTACAAGGATTTGAGTATGATCATGGTAAATGAGCTTAAAAATGTGTCAGCCTTGATTGATTTTCTAAAGTACAATAATTTATAGTAATTGAGTGATTTCTGACACATAATAACTGAAATGTTTATAAAGTTTTAAAAAATAAAAAATTCTTGAAAAAAGTAGGTAACTTATCAAATGAAAAGAACTTAAAAGGGAGAATTAGTTGAATATGCATGAGATGGTTTATTTCTTGAGGGTCCATGAAAAATAAATTAATTTTGATTATGGAGTAAAGATAGAAAATGTTTAATTGCCAGTCATTTTGCAAAGATTTAAATTATAGTTTAATAAACTAAATATGTATGTATTGGAACTTGAGCTCAGTACAAACATGACTTGACTTGATACCAAGGTTATATTATTAGATCCTGGTACATCCAGGGGTTTCATTAAGGTTTGGAGCAGGAGGGGATTTGGATTTGGCACCAGGGCAAAGCTTATGCAAAACCTTTTATGTTAAAAATTTATTGTTGCAGAGATGCTAAAAGCAGCCGGGCAAAGCCGTCTTTACAGCCGGTCAATTTGCCTGGTGCCAGGCCCTTAATGAAACCCCTGTACATCACATGTAGTTTAGGGTTTAGTTCATTATTTCAAAAAAGTGATTTTTAAAAGGCACAAAGAATAACTTTTTAGTCATCAAGTATAGAACTTTTGAATTGCGAAAAGTCCAATTTGTTGGGAGAGAAGAGCAAGTTAACATATATCAGTTTACTTGATGTATGAAGCAAATCGAAGTTTAATTTATTTTGCTTTTAGTAATAATAAACTTCGAGTTACAGAAGGCTAAGTTATCATCATCTTTGTATTTATAATACACCACTGACTGCTTGAAGCTTTGACTGATATCACACATTCAGTTGGATTGCAACTTTCTTCTCTATCACTCCTGGTCATTGCAATAGTCAGAAATTAGGTTCCAGTCCCTCATCAGGAGTGAGAATAACTTCCTTTACAAAATAGTTTCCTACTTGATGCTATCTACAACTTTATGGAATGCTTAACATTTGATAACTGAATTTTTTACAATTAGCAGTAGATGAAGAAGATGCAAATCCACTTTCTCCCAAGAGAGAAGATACAATGACATCAGGAGAATATAGAAAGAGTTACAGGTTGGAGTCGTTGAAAAAACAACTTGCAGTTGAAAATAAAGTAAAACAAGGGGCTGAGAACATGCTGGCCATGTATAATTCAGCTTCATCAAAGCAAAAAGACAGAAAATTAATTGCAGAGGCTCAGCAAATGCTAGAGGACTCAAAAACTAAAATGGAAATTATTAGAATGGCAATTTTAAGAGAAAAGCAGCAGGCATCAACACCAGGGAGAGATGAGAATTCTTCTGGGAAGGAAAACACTGCACCTGTAGGTTTATCAAGCTGTGAACTCAGGGTCGAAGATATCAGACATCACATTGAAATTGAATCACGTGTTATTGAGGGAGCTAAGAAAATTATCAAACATTTGCAGAAGAATGCTCAAGACAAGAAACAGCTTCTAGAGGTTAGTGTTTGCTATTTATCATTAAAACTAAAAAATTTATGATACTTATTAATAAGTGAATAGACTTTTTGGACTTTTATAGGTCCAACAATACCTGGAAATTTTGGGAATTTCTTTACAGTCCTGAAAGTCTTTGGCAAACATGTTTTTTTTTTTTGTATATCTAGGGAAATTCTTGAAAACAGTTTTGAATCTGTTTAAGCCATTCTCATGTATTAAAGTAATTTTCAAAAGGTTTTATAAATATTCTGTAAGCTGGGGATGCCCTATTTTTTTGAACAATTGAAATAAATCAATGTTTGTTTGTTTTTTGTCAACTGACAATAAAACATCAACACCCATGTAATCCCATTATAGTCTAAAAAATGAGTACAAGCTCTCTCTTTGTCCATCTACACCACCTCAACTGTCTTTCCTTAACCTTACTGTCTGTAATATTATTGAACCCTTATGCATGATCCGGTTCTTGCCTAACCAAGCTAGTACAAGCTCTCTCTTTGTCCTTCTACATCAACTCAACTGTCTTTCCTTAATGTTATTGTAGGTAGCAATATTAATACCTAATTGTCTTCTCATGCCTAGTTGCCACTACTTACTGTATGGCAAATTCAACTTTATTCTTCAAACATCTCAAATTTATTAAGATGCTAATTCTAACAATTTCCACTACATTGACCAAAATTCTCCATTTTTACTCTCCAGTACCCAGTTGTTCAAAAGCCATATAGCGCTAACCCAAAGTTAAATTTTTAACCGTGGTTTTGTTCCCAACCGTTCAGAGTCAGAATTGACCTGTAAATTTCGGATTAACAAGTTTTGTCCTTAAAAAATTTGAGCAGTACTTTATAAGAACTGTCAGTACTCTTTTCCTTAGAGAAGCACATGCTGCTGTAACTTTTGCTTAACCTTTGAACAACCCAGCCCAGATTGAATTAAACCCTGCACCAAGTTCTTTTGCTGTTAGTTTTGGGCCAATTCAGGGTTGCCAAAAAGATTTAGAGTAGAGGAGGCCTCACAAAACACATCTTACCCTGATCGCTGCCTTGATCATTCTCAACTTGTTTTTCATAGAACTTACTCTTTTTAACCAAATTAAAATCTAGTAAAGTCCTGGTTCATTTTCTTCTCTACATGCATGAGTTTGCATGATGATGTATTTCGCTAAGTATATACTAAATTTCAGGGTAATCTTCAATTATTATTGGATCTGACATGAAAAACTGCCTGTATTCTCAATTATTACACGCTCAAATTTTACCCATTTTCTTCCTTCCTTTCAAGTTCGTTTTAATATCTACAGTTTAGTTTTAATTATTTCAGTGTAATGTTGCTTCATTGCTAAAAATTGAGCTACGTGCATATGAATTATAGTACGTAACCAGTGCATTTTTCTGAGTAGCCAGTGAAATGCGCCGGTTGCCGGCGTGTTTTGACAACACTGCCAATGAGACAATTGCTGTCCATTAATGGCATCATTTTGTTTAGGTTTTACTTTTTTAAAAATTTCATACTGAATCTGACATTCTTTTATTTATTTTTAAGGCCGAAAAGCGTTTTCACGAGTCAAGCCAAAAATTAGATCTTTTACAATGTTCATTAGAAAGGAGGATGGCTGAATTGTCACCGGAACAAGCAGCAGTCGGAATCTATAAGGAGATTGAGTATTTTTCATCACCAGGCTCAAATAGAAATCAAAAATCTCCCAGCTTTGGCAAGCAACAGTATTCTGTCAAGTCTGCTGCATTAACAGGACAACTTATGGTAAAATGAAAATTGTGTACACCACCATCACACACCACCATCTTGTTCATCACTATCACACACCATCATCTTGTTCATCACCATCATTGTCTTGTTCATCACCATCACACACCACCATCATCTTGTTCATCACCATCACACACCATCATCATCATCTTTATCACCATCACACACCACCATCATCTTGTTCATCACCATCAAACACCACCACCATCTTTATCACCATGATCACACACCACCATCATCATCACCATATCACACACCATCATCATCATCACCATATCACACACCATCATCATCATTTTCATCACCATCACACACCACCATCATCATCTTCATCACCATCACACACCACCATCATCTTTATCACCATCACACACCACCATTATCTTGTTCATCACCATCAAACACCACCACCATCTTTATCACCATATCACACACCATCATCATCATTTTTATCACCATCACACACCACCATCATCTTGTTCATCACCATCATCTTTATCACCCTCACACACCACCATCATCTTTATCACCATGATCACACACCACCATCATCTTTATCACCATGATCACACACCACCACCATCTTTATCACCATCACACACCACCATCATCTTCATCACCATCACACACCATCATCTTCATCACCATCACACACCACCATCATCTTGTTCATCACCATCACACACCACCATCATCATCTTCATCACCATCACACACCACCATCATCTTGTTCATCACCATCACACACCATTATCATCTTGTTCATCACCATCACACATCATCATCTTCTTCACCACGATATCATACACCACCATCATCTATATCACACATCATCATCATCACAAAATGGAATGTTGCATTGGTGTTTCAATAGAAACAATTTGATAATTTTTTAAGTTTTACACCATAGTGAAAAGGATTTAAACTAACTCCTCAGACTGTAGTCTTTCATCAGTTTGAATGCATCAACTGGTAAGAGAATGCATGGGAGATAAAAAGATGGAGAAAAAGATGACAGGGGACCTAATGGAGATGTTGGGATTGAAGGAAACAGTGGTTCAGATGGCAAAGGCAAATGGAGTGCAATGGTATGGCATGTGTTGAGGAGGGATGATGGGCATGTTTTGAGAAAAGCATTGGAGTTTGAAGTGAAGGGCAAGAGGAAGCAA
>JANCMA020204149.1:0-13267 GCA_024336925.2 Zoanthus solanderi | reverse complement strand
GGTCTTACACTAAGTAATTGACCAAAGGACCATGTGATGACTATGACAAAGTACTATGGGTAATTTGATTGAACATGTGACTTTTGGGCTTCCTGTGCATTTTTGGGGAAAATTCGCGAGGTCTTACACTAAGTAATTAACCAAACGCGACGTGACAGATAGATAGATTGGCAAAAAGGTAAAACTAAAGTCGGGCCGCTGCGCGTAGCCCGACTAAAAAGTATACTACGTTTTCAAGAATATCAGAGTAAAAATCAAATTATAGAGATGTTTAAAGGTTTTCTTATCGTATGAACGTGTTAAAGATACGCCAAGGGCCACCAAGGTTGGTAATGGAATGGTGAACTTCAAAACCTTTAGCAAAGCCAACGGAAAAAAAAAAGAATAGCGGTGTTGAAGAAATAAGACGAAGCGAGCAGGAGCGAGATATACATTAAACTCTGGCCTCATGGACACGCCTGAACTGCCGAAACTTACGTGGTAAAAACGACCAGGGTATATTTGCACTATTTTCGAGACATTTTAGTTTATTTTGTTATATCACTATTTTTCTTAGACTTAGTTCGCTTTCGTGAAGACTCTGTAGGCAATATTCCTTCTTCTTTGACTCGCAAGGACTATATAGCTATATTACTGCCCATGAGATAAAATCGGCAATAAATCGTAGTAACATTTCACCTTTATTAACAACCTGAAATCGGGTTATTTGTACTGCACACCCGCTATTGCGGGCTCTCGCTAATACGGGCAACAAATGACGGTTCCCAGGGTGTCGGCTATAAAGATCTGATACGTAACCGACTCGGCTTCACGGAACGGAAAGCAGCAATACTAGTCACGCAATTCAAACGTAAGCGGAGAAGGCCATCACTCTTCCTTTGGTTGAAGAAGGATAACGACGTGTGGATTTACCGATCAAGTCGGTTGACCAGCGCTAGTGTGAAAAAAAGCTCCATTTTGGAAAGGTTCCGCTACCAAAATGTTGTCAAGGAAAAGAAGCCGAAAGAGCCCTACGGTTCCTATTGACTAAATGAAACTGGATCCGAGCTTTGGGCTGCTAATCGACGAGCATTGGTATGCAGTATTTCAGTATTTTTAAATTATCCAACAGGTAAAAAATAGTTAAAATTTGTACTTACCTGAATTGTATGACATCAATGGCTTTAACTGCAAACTCTTCATGTGAAATATTAAGCATCTTCATCACCTGTGAAAACAAATTTACCGAAAATACTTGATACATTAATAGAATCGTCATAAGAATGATTTTTTGTGAGATACTGTCATAAATATTCAAAGCCTCAATTACTTAAGAAATAAAACATGTTTTCCATGTCATCATAGGCTATTGAAAACCCTGGCGAACGTTTGGGAGAATTCGAGAGCTGATCAGTGAAAACCCAAGACACAATCGAGGGTTTTCACCTGCTCGAGAATTCTCGAAAACATTGCCGAGGTTTTCAACAGGCTATGAAGGCACTAGCAACATGTTTTATTTCTTTTATAAAATTATTATTTTCAGTCTCAAAAAGAAAGACGATATATGGAGCGCGTACCGTAAATTCCCACAACTCGGAGACAGTCAACCACATTGCTCACGCCATTTTCATGCTTCATAGCGCTATGAAAATACACTTGTAGACCAATCAAAACGCAAGTTCTATCCACATTATTTTATAAAATTCTATGGTGTTTTTTCAGACACATTAACGTGGTCATATTTAAATGCCATGATCTAAATTCACGCTGTATAGAGTAACTCAATGACTGGCCTGGTTGGCGAGGTTAGTAAGATCTTTGCATTCCGACCACAAGGTCTCCAGCTCAATCCCCGGCTCTGCGGCCGAAATTTGAATATTGCATGGTTCGCCCATCTTTTCTGCCTAAGCCAACTCAGCTTTATTTCCATCCTTCCAGGATAGGTAAATAGAGTATCAGCGTTTGCTGGGAGCTATCCTGTGATGGATTAGTGTCCTGGCCAGGGGGAGTCAAAGACTCTCTTCCGCTTAAAGCTACCGAAACCGAAGATAAGCACCAGCTTCATGGTCCAATTGCCTCGTAAAGGATTTAGCTAGAGTAACCCAAATGTAACGCCTTGAGTTACAATAAATCCTTTTTTGGTCACACGGAAAAGTACTGATTTCTAGTACGAACACGAACAACAGGCTAGCCTATTGAATATCCTGGGTACTGATGAATTTTAGTATCATTCATGACAAATGAAAGCGTGAAGTTTTATTAAATTGTTTAATCGGTGCCAGGATAAAGACCGCATCTTCAGACACAGATTAATCCTAAATAGAAATTTGGCAGTTTTAGTATTCTTCCCCTTCCTACGCCTATCCAAATTCCAAATTCTTTTACACAAAATTCCCATCACACACCCCAATTACCCCATCGTCTACCCCACACCCCCTTCCACCTCCCACCCCTTCCTCTCACCATCACGTACATACGCCTGCATTCCAGCGACTATGAATAAGTTTTGTACCTGGTGTGTAACATTTGATGCTAAATTAATGAATAGCTCCGTTCTCTTGTCTGTTAAATCTTGATGAAAAGTTTTGTTCAACAAGGTCAGTCGAAATTTTAATGTTGCCACCTCTGAAAGGACAAGTAAGAAAAAAGCATTAAAACAGTGAACAAAAATATATAAATGAACAAGTGTACAATTAAACAAATAACTAATCATTTTCCAAAATATAAACACGACAACGCAGGCAAGCCAATGTAATGGGTTGGGAGGAAGGAATTTAGCCGAGCGCAACTAGTTTCCAGAAGCTAGTCTAACTCTTGACGAAAAGGAATATCCAGATTGTTACTATTATTACATTGGTATGAGTGTTTTACCGAAAAATAGACAACTCGTATTTTCCATACGAAACTACATCCGGGATAAGAGTGAGATATTTACCATGTCCTCACTAGTGAAGATTTCGCTGACGTCATTCCTTTGTTTATCCTTTGTTTTTCGTCTAGTTTTTTTTTTTTTATTTTCGAAACACTCATATCTATGTAATAAAAAGAAAATTACACGTTGGTTTGAAGACTTCATATCTTACAAAAATGCGTATTAATTTACTGCACTGGTTTCAGCGGAGTTGACATAACTAACCTTAATTAGGGAATAGAGTGGACGCTTTTATCTAAATAATTAAAAGAAAGATTTCAAAGTTTATAATTTGCCTTTTCGAAAGGAAAGATGACTCTAAATTTCAAAGAAGATTAAGTAATCAATAAAAAATAGCAGAAATATAGAAAATCTTTATCATCAAAAGACTAGACTAGCTTCTGGTACCTAGCTGCACCAGGATAAACATATAAATACAAGAATTTTCCTGGAAACCATTTGCACTATATAGGCTGAATATAGGAGGAGGCAGCGTGGCTCAGTGGCCAGAGTCGGGGATTTGAATGCGGAAGACCCGGGCTCAAATCCCCGACTCGGACTACTGAATAGATTTGTCCTCGGTGATCCCAGAGGCAACTTCACCACGCTTTGTAAATAGCCAGCTGGTTTGCCTCCTACCAGTTGGGATTCTTAACTAGGAGGGTTGGTGATTTTTAACATGACACTGAAAAGCTTGTTTGCGGTGGAAAAAAGATTTCACTCGAAAATAAATTTCATATCTTCGCGCCACCGTGCAATATCCTCTATTTCTCTATTTATCACTCAGTTTTCTTTGTAATTTAGAGTCAACTTTCTCTTCCAAAAAGCAAATTGCGGCTATTGTAAGCCTTCTTACAATTTATATATTCAGCCTATACTATCCAGCCTAGTGCAAATGGTCTCCAGAACGTTTTCCAGAAAAGTTTCTTGTAATTTATATGTTTAGCCTGGTGCAACTAGGTACCAGAAACTATTCTAGTCTTTTGATGAAAAAGATTTTCTACATTTCTGCTATTCTTTATTGATTATTTAATCTTCTTTTGGATTTAGAGTCACCTTTCCTTTCTAAAAGGCAAATTATAAACTTTGAAATCTTTCTTCTAATTATTTAGATAAAAGCGTCCACTCTATTCTCTAATTAAGGTTAGTTATGTCAACTGCGCTGAAACCAGTGCAGTAAATTAATATGCATTTTTGTAAGATTCAAGAAATCAGGTAGATCCTTTTGAAATTCTACGTCATATTACGAAAGCGATGTCCGAATGTCTATCTTGCTATAACTTGCCCCTCATGTAAGATAATCTGTGACAGTCTTGCGGATTCCATGATGTGTACTCCGGATCCCAGCTATTGGATTCACAATTCCACCTCAATGGATTCTGTTTTCCAGGATTCTGGATTCCTATACTTGGATTCCAGATTCCATGATGTTTACTCCGGATCTCAGGTACTGGATTCACGATTCCACCTCAATGGATTCTGTTTTCCAAGATTCTGGATTCCTATACTTAGATTCCGGATTCCAAAGAGTAGGGTTCCGGATTCCAGAAACAAATATTTTCTGAACTCCGATTCCGCGAGTAAATGTTTCCTGGATTTTGGAATACGGATTACCCTACATGGGGCAACAACAACAACAACAACAACAATAACAACAACAACAACAACAACAACAACAATAACAACAACAATAACAACAACAATAACAACAACAACAATAACAACAACAACAACAACAACAACAACAACAATAACAACAACAAGAACGAGGTATGTCAATAAAGTACATCTTCGGACGACTAAACCACAAGTGGTAGCTATTACGGTAAGAGGTGTAAGCACAAAGATCTAAAAATATCATTTATCAATAATTTAAAAAAATAAACAATAATTTCTTAAATAAAAAGATCGTTTTTCTCACCTTTGGCCACAGTCAAGAAAACATTACTAGTTGACTGGCCAAACGACGAATTCAGTACGCATGTATAGAGTCCGCTGTCCTCAATGCTTGCGTGTGGAACATGCCACGATCCATTTGTTAACTGTTTTGAACTTCCGTAATCACTCTGCGAAGTATTTCTATTATTCTCTGAACTGTTTGAAATTTTAGAATCCCTGCGAAGCCGCTGATCATTGCGGACCCAATAGATAGTGGGCTCTGGTCGACCGCGGTACTCGCAAGGCAAATTCAACGACTGGTTTTCTCTGAACACCAGGGTGCGCTCAACGTACAGTGGTTGAGGAGGGCCTGTGATAAAATTATGATTAATGATTAAATTCAAGTTACAGGCACAAAGAAAATTGCTATTTATTACCTAACTTCTAATGCCGCGACTCCCTACTATGTACAAGTTCGTTCAGAGGATAATTCAGTGCTGCAGAGTTTAACCTTGTTTGAAAACCCAAGGTACTGATATATTAGTATATAAAAAGCGTTTTCTGGGTAAAAGATTTATCAAAGGGCTCTTAGAGCCAGCTCATTCATGTAATGGACAATAATCTCAAACAGTCTAATGATTGAATCATGATTTTTTTCCAAATGTTTTAATATTAAATTGTATTACAAAGTAAGAAAAAGGCATTATATTTATAGGCAATTTTAAGTTTTAAAAAAGGAAATAGAAAAAAAAACTAAAACAAAAAAAAGGTCAGTACGGGCCTCGAACTAGGTCCGTGCACACGGAAAGTCAAAAGTTCTACCATCGAATCACGCTTGCAGGACACTTTCACTTCCGTCTACGGTTCACAATTTCCGTCCACAAATTTTTGTCTACAACCACTTCCGTCGACATTTCACCCCCCAAATACTCATCATTGCTTGCGCATGAATGAGCTAAAAACGTAAGCTTTCGGCTTTCACACTAATCCTTTAAAAAACAAAGATGGAAATGCACAAGATGGAAATTTATATACAAAATGAAAGTGTGAAAGCACTTATAAAACAGTAAAAGTAAAACTAAGATGTGAATGCGCAAGATAAAAATATGTACAAAAAGGAAGTGTAAAAAATTGTAAAATGAAAAATACACTAATCTAGAAGAATGGAGTATTATTTAGGCAGTGGCTTAGAGTTATTGTCCGCTTCAATAGTATTAGCGGTATGCTAAGATTCCAATGTTTTCCGGATGGAAAAGATTCCCTTGTCGATTACTTTGGCGTTTTTGAAAAATCAATAAGATGAGATGTTATCGAGAGCTGCGATATTAGAGCCAGCTTTTAAAATTTTTATGTTTCGGATTTGTTCCTTTTTTCTAGTTAAAAACATCTTCCAGTTTCACCAATATAGCTCCAAGGACATTTTGCGTAAGGGATTTTATACACGACATTGGTTTGAAGTTCGATAGCCATAGGAGGCCTACACTTGGGGGAAGGAAATTCTTGTTGCAAGGAAATCTGCCTAAACAATACTCCATTCTTCTAGATCAGCCAAGCGTATTATCCACGTTAAATAAAGTATGTATGTATGTATTAGGGCATTTTTCATTTTTACAATTTTGATTGATAAACAACTAAGTTTTTATAGCACCATGAGGCGTAAAAATGACGTGAACGATATGATTGGCTGTCTCCAAGTTGTGAGAATTTACATTTTCATGAATGAAATAAAATTATACATAAGCACTTCGTATTTGTATTATTTCTCATTGTTAAGTCATTGAGTGATATGATTGGCTGTCTCCAAGTTGTGAGAATTTACATTTTCATGAATGAAATGAAACTATATACATACACAGTTCGTATTTGTATTATTTCTCTTTGTTAAGTCGCAAAAAAAATTATTTTTAAAAGAAATAAAACATGTTCTCCGTGCCTTCATAGCTTGGTGGAAACCTCGGTAAAGTTTGTGAGATTTCTTGAACAGGTGAAAACCTTCGATTGTGTCTCGGGTTTTGACTGATCTGCTCTCGGATTCTCCAAAACATTGCCTTGGTTTTCACCAGGCTATGAAGGCAAGGAGAACATGTTTTATTTTTTGAATGTAGTACTAATTCAGGGTTAAATATTTAAGCCAAGTTTTTGCTTCCAATGTTAACAGAAAAGGATTTCAGTTGTAATTTGGAGATTAAAGGAGAACTGAATGCTAAAACTAACCTATTTTTCTTTGAATCTGTTGATATAGTAGTTTAACACCGTGAAGTATTTTTAAAATCAAAGTCAAATTAAATTGAAAAATTAAATATAAAAACTAAGAAAACTCTCTAGAAAAGGTTTAGTACCGTGGTCGCTAATGAGATTGTCAGCGGTATGGTATGACTTAGGTTACGATATTCAGAGCTGAGATAGGGCAGTGTGCTTCGAAATCTTGTTAATTTTTGGGCGATGCAGATGTGACTGCGCGATGCAGTTAATACGATCACTGCGTCCATGATACACTAATGCCATTCAGTGTTTGTGTGATACAATCAGTGTATCATAACCCAATATAGCGACCTCGCTCCTCATATGAGTTCCCGTGGCTAAGTGGTAGAGCATCCGACTAGTGTACGGAAGGTCATGGGTTCGATTCCCATCTGGAGCTCAGATTTTTTCTGAGTTCTATGTCTCCGCATGTATTTATATATCTTAAAAATAAAAAAAAATGCCAATAAAAAAAAGGAAAAACAAATAAAAATGTTCTTGTGGCGAAACAGCTCCGTGTGTTTTTCGCAACCTGTTCCTGTACCGAATCGTATAAAACGGTCAATCGCCTAAATAAAAAGAATGAGTGCTAACGCGATAGGAGAAACGAAAAAGGATTTTGGAGACTAGAATCTTCCTTCGGCTCTAAAGGTTTAATTCTAGCTCGACAATAGTAAAAATAGAGTGAATACGTACCATGCATGGCCTTACTTTAAAGTAATTAAGGTTATTTGTTTTCCAAACACTAGGATAGGAAGAGGGACTTAATAATTCAGTAGATATGAAGTGGAAAACATTATATTGTGTTGTAGGAGATCAGTACAATTGGAAAAATGAGAAAGAATTGGCGTTTGTGGCAGCCCCGGCAGAGTGACAATACTAACAGATTTCTACAATCGAACCATTATCCAAAGTGTCTTACCTTTCGGACACTTATTATCGAACATATAAACGCAATAACTTCCGGGGCTCCACGGCATTTCGTTTCCACTTACAGTCGATTTTATACAATATCGATTTTCTATGTTTGCTCCGAGGCTTGCAGCAAAATGGTTTGGTGTAGACCACGAGTTACTCGTGTCGTCGTCTTCCGTGTCGTACTTTCGCCATCCCCAGTTCCAAGTGCTTTCTACAGGGCATCCTGAAGTAGGTTTGGGTAAGCCGTATCTTCCTTCGGGCCAAGCTAGTGGAATTCGTAGTTCCGGATCTATAAGATGAACATGTTTTTATCAGTTACTTGAACTATTCATTCGAGATAGGTCAGAATATATTGAATTGGTCGGAAATGTCTGGTTTTTTTTGTTTTTGTTTTTGTTTTGTTTTTGTTTTTGTTTTTGTTTTTGTTTTGTTTTTGTTTTTGTTTGTTTTGTTTTGTTTTGTTGTTTTGTAGAGGTGGGTTGTTAGATTCGAACATCTCACCCATAGCACCCATGGCCAAGATAAGCCCAGGGTCGTCGCACATAAAACGTGATTTAATACTACAAAAATTTATACTATAATTAACCATATGGCGATTCGTTAAGATCATTGCTACACACATGATTCAGACAGAACAAAAAAAAAGCATCAAGGTAACGGCCGAAGCTTATTATGCCAACGATGCATGATTCATAGCACTGCCTAACAGCATTGTTCCAATTTTCCAAGGCTTTGTTGTTTAAATAGAAATCATTGAACTGACAGTTTATAACAAAGAAAGAAGGTTGCATTTTTGGCAAGTCATTATTCGATGCTTTTAAAAACTTAGACTGTTTATTTTCGGTATCTGTTGTGAAATTAGTTTAGTCCTGAGAAAGAGTCACGTGATGTAAATTGAGCAGTTGAAAACTGAATTGAAGCGAAGCGAAATGGTTGTTGAACTAAACTGAACTTAAGTGAATTTATTGTTAATGATTGTGAGAAATTGTATATTGAGTAGACATGAGATAGTCGATTCTTACTTTTTGTTAAAGAACAGTTTTTATTACAACATCCTCTCTATATAAAACGATTGAAACACCAAGTATGGTTCATAAATAAAGCTCTGTCAGAAATGATGAAAACTCATCCATCAGGAGTGCTTTTCCTGAAGAGAGGTAGCAATCGATGTTATTTATTCTAACCTTTGAATCTGCTGCTGAAACCCCATTGATTTTGTATATCTTGAAAAGTAGAAATAACTAATACTGTTCATTTCTATTTTAAACCGGCTGGCTAAGCCCCGCACAAGGATCAAGGTAAAAGTGATCTTTGATTCCAATAATTGCCAACACACTTACCGTCTGGTTTTTTGGCTCCTTTGTACAGCGGGTAATCTAGCATCGCTGTCTTTAAATTCATTCTGATCTGTTCCCAGTTAGGACAGTTTTGAACAGTTATGTAATCGGCGTTTTCTAGCAGAATCTCGTCTTCAATTCTGTTATAAGAGTTAACATCAACAGTATTCTCGGAAGCTTCCTTGACGCTCATTGAGGTATTTTGGGGTTCCTCCACGTTTTCCGGAATTATGCTTCTGTACATTGGCAAGAGAACCAAGTGGATAGGCTCAGGAAGAGATTTAGATCCAAGTCGAATGGTTTCGGAGACTTCATCTTCGCTTGAGGTCTTCAATTCATTTTCGTTTACCTTGCTGAGGTCGACTGACAAAGAACCACTGTAACCTCCGTAGCTTCCTCCAACAGTTACCGAGTTATCTCGCTGATAGGTAAACGTACATAAATGTTTCAGTTTTAATTTCAGTTTCAGTTTATTTATTTGCCAGTAAAAAAAAAAACATAAGTACAGACATTCAAAATTATACAAGATTGTTACATAAACTAGACGTAAATTGAAGTAAGAGGAATAAAAATATTTTCTGGCGAGGAAGCTCTAATAGAAACCGTGGGCTTATTGATAGAGCTCCCTCCCTCATCTAAGACTAAATATAAAGAATAAAATACAGGGATATCATTCTAAAATTATTAATTAGGATAAAAAAGCAAGCAAAATAAAACGGACAAAAATCAGCAGAGAAAAAGCAATATTTAGAGATGGTGAATCGGTTAAGAATAAATGTTTTTAATCTGGATTTAAAAAGAGAGATAGTCGCAACACTTTGTATACTGTTATTCAGTGAGTTGAAAAATTTTGGACCCTGAAATTTTATACCAAAACTTCTTATATTTGTTCGTGCAGCAAATAAGTAGAAAGTATTTGAATTTCTGGTATTATAGGAATGAACTTGATTTGTCATTAGAAACATTTCTTTGAATACATTTGGGAGTAGGCCTATCTTATGAGAATACATAAACTTCCCAACTTGAAAAAAGTAAATTTCAGATAATTTAGGTATTTGTAAACTTTTGAATATAGGATCAGTGTGAGCATCAAATGGCTTCTTAAAAATGATTTGAATAATTTTCTTCTGAAATAGAAATACATTGTGAAAAACCTATATTTTGTTACCCCAATTCTAACAGATCTCAATTCACATGAACAAAAAGATCCTTGTCTATACTTTGGAACCAGAGGATAACAACTTGCTAAAAAAACTTTTATTTTGTTTTCTTGGATTATGTGAACGACCTGAACTAATTGGAAAGTGCATTCACAAAGACATGTTTTTACTAACGAATGCCGAATGAGCTCACTGAGGAAATGAACTTTACCGTTTAAAGTCACTAAAGAGTGCAAGCCTTACCAGAACCAAACGATAACCGTGTCTGCCTGTTCCTCTATTATATTTGCCCTACTACTGGGTACTCTACGACAAGTAATTCACTACCAAACAATATACAATTAATCCTTTCAGTGCCAGACAGTTATCAACAACCAATTTCTCCTTATATAACACATACAAAATATGACATTTAGTGATGAGAAAACGAGAATTGATCAAACAAAACCAACTACTGAAGATTAAAAGTAAAATTCTATCAAATTTGTTCAATGAAAAGTATGGGCTCAGGTTGGGAGAATTGAGCTAGATCTAAGAACAAGAAATACAAATTGATATTTTACGCAGTAATTGTATTGCTTGTTGAAAAAAAAAAGCTAATTGGAATCCAGATTTGAGCCTACCTGTGTCATGAGGGAATTGGTGAAAGTTTTCGTACTACTTTTGTAGCGTTTGAGTAACTTTTCACCCAGCTGTACTTGGGTAACAAAGTGCTTAGGGAAAAAAAGTAATGTCACGGTAAATCAGTAGGCTGTTTATAAAGATTGATAAATAAGCTACGATAGGCAAAGCTTAGAACAGGATGTACTGTCGCACTTTGTAATAATCGTCGCACTTTGTAATACCTATCGCAACTATCAATATTTTTGTTCGACTTACAAGCAATTTAGAAGGGTATTGTAAACTTAGCACTAGGTATTTGAATCAAATATTTCTTTATTACAAAGTGCGACAGCCGTTTTATATTACAAAGTGCGGGAAGTTTATTACAAAATGCAAAAAGTGTATTACAAAATGCAACAAGTGTATTACAAAATGCAACAAGTGTATTACAAATTGCAACAAGTGTATTACAAAATGCAGCAAGTGTATTACAAAATGCAACAAGTGTATTACAAAGTGCAACAGGTATTACAAAGTGCAACGATTATTGCAAATTGCGACAATACACAATAAAGAAACGAATAGAATACTTTAGAATAAATTGCTGGGACAGAACAGAATAGAATAGGACGGAATGGAATGGATTGGAAAGAAATGGAATGGAATGGAATAGATTAGAGTGGAATGAAGTATAACAGAATAAATTAGAATAAATTCTATATACAAGGGCCTTATTCGAGATAATAAAACTGCTAATTAAGGAGACTATGCTAAAAGCATAGAATATATCATATTTATTTAAACTTATGCTAACATGCATTTTTTCAGTAACTAGTCTAGGTATATATGTTGCAAGTCCTAATGCACACATTTTAACCAAGTTTTACAGCATGAATGCCTTCATCTAATCAAAACTGACCTGCAGATCATTAAACTTTCTTGACCAGAGCCCTTCTCTGTTGCACTTGGCCGAGGGAAGCTTAGGTTATATTTATATCGTTTTGCAAATCAAATCGCATTGAAACTTTTTTTTCCCGTGCACAATAACAATGTAAATAATTGAGTAATTCTTGCCCATAACGCAGGAGAATCATGGGAAGAAACTATAAACTCGCATGTTTTGATCAGAAAATTTATTCATCTTCTGTTCTTCGTCGTCCGCGGTATTGACGAGCTTGATTACAATGCTCACAATTATAATTTGCAACATAACATCGCTAGACTATTGAAAAGAAAATGTCGAAAACTGCGATTCCCATGCATGGCTACCAAACGAAGCTTTTGGTCTCAGCTCCATTTCGTTCTCAGGCGCGGCGGCCTAAAGCGTCTCCAGTTTTTAATAAAATAATAAACAACTTTATTTGTACTCGGATTTTGCAGTAGCTGTGAAGCTAATTTCTCAGAGTTTGACACACACACGGCACAATTAAGATAGGAGGTAAACCAGTTGGCTATTTACAAAGCGTGGTGGATATGACTCGGAGATCACCCAAGACAAATCCAGACAGAGATCAGAGTGAGATTTGAACCCGGAACATCTGTATGCAAATCCAGCACCCTGACCACTGAACTACGCTACCTCCACAAATTTTTTAAACAATAATCAATCTCACATCGCATTTCATTCCTTCGTCAAATGCGACCTTTGATACAATCGATATCAATAGATATAAGGTGATTTTAACATTCATAATTTTGTCTAGTTATTTACATCTCCTGAAAATTCTCTACAGTAACGTTTCAAGTTTTATGATGAACAGAAAAAAACTGTAGCTAATTAAAAGTACTTACAGTTCCCCAGTCGTCAAAGAACCTCATGTACGATCTAGTTTCTTGGGAGTTCTCACCCCTTGTCTTCCAATTCTTATAATATTTTGGCAGCCTGCAAACTTTTCGTCGATATTCGTTCCTCAGCGGACTCTCTGTGTATCTCAATCGTAATGATCCATAACTTTGTATGGTTTTCTCGTCTATGAAGACGTTTTTCGCAAGACTAGAACCTTTGCGCATTTCCGACGAACCTTGTGTATCAAAATATGGCTATTACTACTATTATACATACAAAATGCTTTTACTTTTCAAATCTCTTACTACTACCACGGCTATCACTCCGATCCTACTGCTCCCAGTAATGACTGCTACTATCACTACTATTACTACATTTGCTACTACTACTACTACTACTACTACTACTACTACTACTACTACTACTACTACTACTACTACTACTACTACTACTA